>JARQOC010000006.1:142632540-142651432 GCA_033576535.1 Allobates femoralis
CCTGCTGCTTGCTTGATTCCAGGACTTCCAGGCCTGCCCATTACACTTCCTGTATATTCACTGCATTGACCAGCAATGACTAATCACAGACAATCACTCTCTGTGAGTGTATTTTATTGACTGTTTCAATCAGACTGAATTTTCACAATCTGGATGGTGTCTGTGCTTGGTTTCCATACACATTAATGTATGGCAACCAATCTGCCATCAAAGTGTGTAAAATAAATAAATAATGGAAAAAAATCTGTAGGGCTTTGCTGTAGTTTTCATTCTCAGCACAGATAAAGCAAACAGCTATGTTCTGCTATGCGTGGGCTTTGTCCTATGTTAATTGCTAGCCAGGGTAAAACTAGGATGCTGGGGCTGGTAGTCTCAGCGTGGTGAGTGCTCATCATTATTTGGCCCCCCACGATATAGAATAGCATCCTGCAACCAACCCAGAAATTGACGCATTCATAAGAAGAGCCAATTCCTGGTGCTTTACCCGACTGTTCCAGTTGCCTGGTGTGGTGGCAAACTGGGTAAAAAGAGGTTAATGCCAATTTTGTATTGCCAGATGGCATTAAGTGCTAGATTCATAATGTTGGGCCAATGTAAGATCTGGCCATTATGAATCTTAAGTAAATAGTAAGGAATAGACAACACAGAGAGAAAACATTTTTTTACAAATAAAAAAAAAAACTTTTCTTGACTCCATCTTTATTACTCCCTTATCATACTCATCCTCGATCCTCTGCGACATCTTTTTTTGGCCAACCACATCACACTTTCAGCTCTGATTCATTGGAGGCCTCGGAGCAGAACACAGTGTCCTTTCACTATGGCCCCTGAACACTGAATGAGAGCCTGGTGGCAATGTGGCCAGGTGATTCACTGAGGTCACCTGAGGACTGCTCAAGTGCCAAAGTAATCGCTATGGTTAGTGGCCTCCATGCTTACCTGAACTGTGTTCTCAGGTGACCTCAGTGGGTAACCACTTACCAGACCACAGCTCTTGGTGAGTGATGCGGGCTGTTGTCAGAAGATGCAATTGCCATGTCAGGTGATCCTGTCATCATAGTAATCGCGTCACCTTACCTGATAAGCTGATACAATCCATCAGGTGATGCAATTACTATGGTGACTGCATCACCTGACAAGGCAATGGCAGCAGCTGACCGCAGCCCACGTCTCTCTCAGAGAGCTGCGGTCTGGAAGTAAGTGAGAGGAAGAGTGGGAGACTTTAAGTGGTCCTGGAAGTAAGCAGTGGGGGACTGGTAAGATCGATCTCTTTGTGTGTCTGCTATTTGAGCTGTGTTTGGCAGCTTTTGGACATCTTTGAAGGTATTTTCTATGTGTTTGATGTTGTCTGCCATTAATTTCAATGGGGTTCAGAGAACTTTTCGGCGAACAATTCGGCGATCGCCCCACTATTAGACTAACCGAACCGAATCCAAAAGGTGTTTGCTCATATCTATAGATAAGTACTTAAAGGGATCCTGTCACCTCCAAAATGCCTCATAAGCTAGCAAAACATGTCCCTGCAGCATCCTATCACTAATCTCACACTTCTTTGTCTCCTAAAAGCATCCTGTGAAAGTGCATAAAAAAGTTTTAATACTTACTCATTAGTGATTATAATTAGCAGGGGCTATATTCTTTAGTCACCAGGGCGTGTTGTTTTGCAGCCTCGAGGATCCACCCTCTCTCTGTCTATGCTGCTGTGATGTGCAGCTGAAGGCAGGACAAATGATTTGCATTCTGTGAGGGATAGAGAGGGGGAGGGCAATGCCTGCACAAGCAAAACAAACAGACAGAGAGAGGGTGGATCCTGGAGCCTGCAAAACAGCCCGCCCTGGTGACTAAAGAATATAGCCCTTGCTAATTATAATCACTAATGAGTAAGTATTAAAACGTTTTTATGCACTTTTACAGGATGCTTTTAGGAGACAAAAGGAGTGTGAGATTAGTGATAGGATGCTGCAGGGACATGCTTTGCTAGCTTAGGAATTGTTCTGGAGGTGACAGGATTCCTTTAAATCACTATTATTGTCCAGAAGTAGAGAAATAATGTCTTGTCCCTGGGGTTCCTGTGTGCCCATCTTGAATGAAATCGTACTGGCACATGCAATCTACTGTGCAAATCACTGTCTTTGAGAGGGTCACAACTGACTATTCAAATAGGAGACACTCAATGACCAATGTTGATTTCATGATAAGCTGTTTGCATATTCATATGAATTTGAATATTGATTTATGTAAAAAAATGTGGTATTAGTTATTAAATTACCTGTTCTTGACATTCTGGGCTTAGCAGTTTAGATGATAATCATAATAAGAAATTTACAGCTATCCTTGTATGCACATTGATATAATTATCGCTATCACTCAATAATCAGGATCACTCGCTTGGCTGCACAGTCCAGAATGTCAACACCAGGTATTTTAAGAACAAAACTCTATGGCCCTGAATCTTCATTTGCAATTATTTTAAATCACATTTATTTTTTAATTTTGTGATATATGTTGCAATTTTTTGTGCCAAATTTTTCAAAATTATGCATTTGGCTCATGAAGTTTGCAATAAGTAAAAATGGCCCGATTTCATAGCGAAAAAGTCATGTTTCTCAAAATGGGGCAAACAGTGTGCCAAAACAGATGCCATATGCAAAATCACAGGCAATCTGGAGCACATTTCTGCCTTTTTGAAAAGATGCACATGATGAATATTGTGAACATTTCTGAAAACCCTAAACTCCAACAAAAGAAAAATAAGGCAAACACACTAGAAAAAGTGAAAAACACTGAAAAGTAGACCGAATCAGGCAGATACAGTTAGGGCCAGAAATATTTGGACAGTGACACAATTTTTGCGAGTTGGGCTCTGCATGCCACCACATTGCATTTGAAATGAAACCTCTACAACAGAATTCAAGTGCAGATTGTAACGTTTAATTTGAAGGGTTGAACAAAAATATCTGATAGAAAATGTAGGAATTGTACACATTTCTTTACAAACACTCCACATTTTAGGAGGTCAAAAGTAATTGGACAAATAAACATAACCCAAACAAAATATTTTTATTTTCAATATTTTGTGGCGAATCATTTGGAGGCAATCACTGCCTTAAGTCTGGAACCCATGGACATCACCAAACGCTGGGTTTCCTCCTTCTTAATGCTTTGCCAGGCCTTTACAGCCGCAGCCTTCAGGTCTTGCTTGTTTGTGGGTCTTTCCGTCTTAAGTCTGGATTTGAGCAAGTGAAATGCATGCTCAATTGGGTTAAGATCTGGTGATTGACTTGGCCATTGCAGAATGTTCCACTTTTTTGCACTCATGAACTCCTGGGTGGCTTTGGCTGTATGCTTGGGGTCATTGTCCACCTGTACTATGAAGCGCCGTCCAATCAACTTTGCAGCATTTGGCTGAATCTGGGCTGAAAGTATATCCCGGTACACTTCAGAATTCATCCGGCTACTCTTGTCTGCTGTTATGTCATCAATAAACACAAGTGACCCAGTGCCATTGAAAGCCATGCATGCCCATGCCATCACGTTGACTCCACCATGTTTTACAGAGGATGTGGTGTGCCTTGGATCATGTGCCGTTCCCTTTCTTCTCCAAACTTTTTTCTTCCCATCATTCTGGTACAGGTTGATCTTTGTCTCATCTGTCCATAGAATACTTTTCCAGAACTGAGCTGGCTTCTTGAGGTTTTTCAGCAAATTTAACTCTGGCCTGTCTATTTTTGGAATTGATGAATGGTTTGCATCTAGATGTGAACCCTTTGTATTTACTGTCATGGAGTCTTCACTTTACTGTTGACTTAGAGACAGATACACCTACTTCACTGAGAGTGTTCTGGACTTCAGTTGATGTTGTGAATGGGTTCTTCTTCACCAAATAAAGCATGCGGCGATCATCCACCACTGTTGTCATCCGTGGACGCCCAGGCCTTTTAGAGTTCCCAAGCTCACCAGTCAATTCCTTTTTTCTCAGAATGTACCCAACTGTTGATTTTGCTACTCCAAGCATGTCTGCTATCTCTCTGATGCATTTTTTCTTTTTTTTCAGCCTCAAGATTTTCTGCTTCACCTCAATTGAGAGTTCCTTTGACCGTATGTTGTCTGGTCACAGCAACAGCTTCCAAATGCAAAACCACACACCTGGAATCCACCCCTGACCTTTTAACTACTTCATTGATTACAGGTTAACGAGGGAGACGCCTTCAGAGTTAATTGCAGCCCTTAAAGTCCATTGTCCAATTACTTTTGGTCCCTTGAAAAAGAGGAGGCTATGCATTACAGAGCTATGATTCCTAAACCCTTTCTCCGATTTGGATGTGGAAACTCTCATATTGCAGCTGGGAGTGTGCACTTTCAGCCCATATTATATATATAATTGTATTTCTGAACATGTTTTTGTAAACAGCTAAAATAACAAAACTTGTGTCACTGTCCAAATATTTCTGGCCCTAACTGTATATCATTGGGGCAGCCTCTGTAGCTGTACGGGAGCCAAAGATTAAAGGGGCTCGTTCCCAACTCCAAATCAGGTGAAAGTTTGCATTATGATGAGCTATTAGACTGCAAAGGGCCAGTATAATGTTCTTGCTCAGAGACCCTTTTCTGTCTGTCCTCACTAGAGACAAAAATGGTGCAAATGCAATGATCAATCATCCCCCAAACCTTTTCCTACAATCTTATAAATCTGTTCAGTAACCCTCTAAAATAGGGTACTGCACTGCATTGACAAGATGGCAGGTTTCTTTTTAGTAGTTAAGTATCTAAAACTAAAATTTCATAGCAATGGACATCTTAATTGGGTATGTGATTTACATATATATGTATATATATATATATATATATATATATATATATATATATATATATATATATATATATTATTGTTAAATACTTATATAGCGCCATTAGGTTCCATGGCGCTTTACATATGTGAGGGCAGACGAGGACAAGAACATAAAATGACGGCACTTGAATCATACAGGTACAGTAGGGCAGAGGAACCTGTCCATAAGGGCTCACAGTATATATATATATATATATATCTATATATTTATATTTTAAATGGACAAGAAGAGTCTGCCTAAAGCTTATATACATTGTCAAAAGCTCGACAATGTCAGTTAGTGTTACCTTGACATGGCTACTGTATGTTGCTTCATATTCCATATTTGAGTAGAGCACAGGCGTAAGCAGGCCCCTTTTTTAAATAGACGGGTGCTAATTAGGTAGCTATTAAAATTTAGACTGTATTTTAAACTTTAATTGCTGTAATAAGAGATCCAAGCTTTTCTAAGAGAAAGGGAAAATAAATGTTCTATTCCTAGAAACATAGAATCCATGATTAATACAATGTAACAATCCAGTATTGTATAGCACCTGTGTAACTAATCTTACAAAATCCTCTGTTCATTTTTCATAGAAAATCCTCTGATCCATGATATAATGCAGTTTAATAAATACTAAGTAGCTTTCGATGCAGTTTAATAAATACTAAGTAGCCATCAATCAAAATTCACACCAGGCAGTGGAGTTTTGAAGAAAAACTTAATATGCTGAACTATGAATAAGTGTCTTACCAAAGGTTTTTCTGGCAGTAGTTCATGAAATAAGCAGGCTAAGAATTAACCTAATGTCCGATTAAGTTGTACTAAGATAATTTCATCCATGACATTCAACTGAACTGTAAGGTAGCTAGGGTGCTGACTTACATTACCTTGACATATAGTAGAATCTATGGAGATATTGGTTGATTGATAACTCAGTTGACTTGATAACTCAAGTAGACTTATAGCTACAAAGAAGTCGAACCAAAAAATGCAAATTAAGTGATTTGGTCTGTGTACAGCTTTTTATACCCGTCTATTTGGTGGATGGGGGACCTAGGCTCCTAGGCTAGCATTTGACCAAGTGATAGCTGTGTATATTCAATATTTTACAGCAATTGGACCATAAATCTGTTCATGTAAATGTACCCTAATAAAGACTATGTCGAGTTCTAATATGTGCCCTGTAGAATGTGAGCCAGCAAGGACAGGGTCCTCTCTCCCCTCTGTATTGGTCTGTCACTGTTAGTTTGTTGGTTGTGTTTTGAACTTGTTTGAATGTAACCCTTTCTCAAGTACAGTACAATGGAATCAATGGTGGTCTATAAATAAATAAATAAATAATAGTAATAATAATAACAACCCCTTAGTGACAGAGCCAATTTCCACCGTAATGACCAGACCTTTTTTTGCAATTCTGACCAGTGTCCCCTTATGAGGTAATAACTCTGGAACGCTTCATCAGATCCTAGCGATTGTGAGATTGTTTTTTCGTGACACATTGGGCTTCATGATAGTGGTAAACTTAGGTTGATCATTTTTGCGTTTATTTGTGAAAATATAAAAAAAATATCAAAAATGTTGAAAATTTCACAATTTTCTAATTTTGAATTTTTATTCTGTTAAACCGGAGAGTTATGTGACACAGAATAGTTAATAAATAACATTTCCCATATGTCTACTTTACATCAGCACAATTTTGGAAGAAAAAAATTTTTTGGTTAGGAAGTTATAAGGGTTCATCAGCAATTTCTCATTTTTCCAGCAAAATTTAAAAAAACATTTTTTTAGTGACCACATCACATTTGAAGTCCCTTTGAGGGGTGTACATGATGGAAAACACCCAAAAGTGACACCATTCCAAAAACTGCACCCCTCAAGCTACTCAAAACTACATTCAAGAAGATTATTAACCCTTCAGGTGCTTCACAGGAACTAAAGCAAAGTGGAAACAAAAAATGGACATTTTAATTTTTCCAACAAAAATGTTCTTTTAGCCTCAATTTTTTCATTTTCACATGGGCAACAGGATTAAATGCATCCTAAAATTTGTTGGGCAATTTTTCCTGAGTACACCGATACCTCATATGTGGTCATAAACCACTGTTTGGGCGCACGGCAGGGCTCAGAAGGGAGGGAGCGCTATTTGACTTTTGGAGCTAATTTTCCATTCAAAAATTCAAATGGCGCTCCTTCCCTTTTGAGCCCTGCTGTGCGCCCAAACAGTGGTTTATGATCACATATGAGGTATCGGTGAACTCAGAAGAAATTGCCCAACAAATTTTAGGATGCATTTTATCCTGTTGCTCATGTGAAAATAAAAAAAATTGAGGACAAAAGAAAATTTTTGTGAAAAAAAGTACTTTTTCATATTTACAGATCAATTAGTGAAGCACCAGAGGGGTCAAAGAGCTCATTATGCATCTAGATAAGTTCCTTGGGGGTTCTAGTTTCCAAAATGTGGTCACTTGTGGGGGAGCTCCAATGTTTAGGCACACAGGGGCTCTCCATATGCGACATGGTGTCAGCTAACAATTTCAATGGAAAATTAGCTCCAATTGTTAGCAGATACCATGTTGTGTATGGAGAGCCCCTGTGTGCCTAAACATTGTAGCTCCCCCACAAGTGACCCCATTTTGTAAACTAGACCCCCCAAGGAACTTATCTAGCTGGGTGGTGAGCACTTGGAACCCCCAGGTGCTTCAAAAATGAATCCGTAAAAATGAAAAAATAATTTTTTTGTGGAAAAGAAAGTACTTTTTCATTTTTTACGGATCAATTTGTGAAGCACCTGAGGGTTCAAAGTGCTCACTATGCATCTAGATAAATTGCTTGTGGTGTCTAGTTTCCAAAATAGGGTCAGTTATGGGGGAGCTACAATGATTAGGCACACAGGGGCTCTCCATACGCGACATGGTGTCAGCTAACTATTAGAGCTAATTTTCCATTCACATTTTTAGTGGACACCATGTCACATACGGAGAGCCCCTATGTGCCTAAATATTGGGGCTCCCCCACAAGTGACCCCATTTTGGAAACTAGATGCCTCAAGCATTATATCTAGGGGTATAGTGAGCATTTGGAACCTACAGCTACTTCACTGAATTTGATAACGTCATATTGAACATTTTCTTTTTTTCACACAATGTCTCACTTTTAGAGCATGTGCACAAGATCTGGAGACACCGTGTCGTGGTCGTCTCCTCTCCTGGATTTTTTTTAGTATACCTTTATTAAATTAAAAAAAAAAAAACGACGTGGGGCTTCGCCATATTTTTGGTCCAGCCAGATACCGCAAGCAGCTACGGGCTGCCACCAACCCCTTCTGCCTAGTACTACCTGGCTGGAAACAAAAAATATAGGGAAGCCATTTTTTTTAATTATTTAAAAATTAAAGGTGTGGGCTTCGCCATGTTTTTGGGCCAGCCAGGTACAACAAGGCAGCTGGGGGCTGGAATCCTTAGCGTAGGGAGGCCCAAGTGTTCTGCTTCCCCCCCCCCCCCGCTGCAAATTGCAGTCTGCAGCAGCCACAGAAATTGGTGCATTCTTAGAAGCGCCATTTTCTGGCACTTTATGCAGCTCTTCCAGCTGCCTTGTAGCGGTGGTAGACGGGTAATAAGGGGTTACTGAGGGGGGGCCTGTATATATCGCTGATGGGGGGCCTGTGTATACCACTAATGGGGGGCCTGTATATACCACTGAGGGGGGCCTGTATATACCACTGATGGGGGGCTGTATTCCACTGATGGGGGTTGTAACCTCTGATGGGGTGGAACTGTATACCAGTGATGGAGGTCCTATATACCAGTGATGGACGTCCTATATACCAGTGATTGGGGATTATATACCAGTAATGGGAGGCCATTTATCATGATGAGAGGGGCTGTATACCGTGATGAGAGTCTGCTTCATTTCCCCCGTAGGCTTATACTCGAGTCAATAAGTTTCCCTAGTTTTGGAGGGTAAAATTATGGGCCTCGGCTTATACTCGGGTCGGCTTATACTCGAGTATATACGGTATTCACTCATCTCTATTGCTGATTACATTAGTCAACAGCAAAATTGGTTCAGACATGAAAACAGTTGAACTTAACTAATTTTGCAGTGCTGAAAATGATTCTTAAATTTCAAAACTGGCTCTAGAATTTATGATGGACAGGTGCGTCGATATTTCTCACAGCCTTTGATATAATGCTAGGCAAGGATACATCATCAGTAAGGATGAGAAAGTAGTGAAATATTCGCTATACTCATAACGAATAGGTTCTAATACTCGGGCACTTGTTACGAGCAGCGAGTCCAATGTAAGTCAATGGTAAATGCAAGTACTTTTGCAGTGTATCAACATACACTGCGAAAGTGAAATAAAAGTTAATAAAAGGTGTTAAAAATAAAAAAATAACATACTTACCTATCTGATGGCTGTCCCGAGACCCGATGAGAACACATCCGATGGGGTGACAGGACCTTAAGTCTGACGTCACACACCACATCGCTACCGGTCATCTGATTGGCCATCAGACTTAAGGCCCTGGCAGCCCATCAGATGTGCTTTTTGGGTCCCGGGACAGCTGTCGGATAGGTGAGTATGTTATTTTTTTATTTTTAACACCTTTTATTAACTTTTATTTCACTTTCACAGTGCATACAAATACATTGCGGAAGTGAATGTACTACTCGCTACTCTTAACGAGTAATCACAAGGAAACTCGCGGAGTGGCGAGTAGCCCAAATACCATACTAATCGGCGAGTACCGAATAGTTACGAGTATTCTCACTCATTCCTAATCATCAGCCTTGAATCATTAGTTTTGCACCTTTTAACTGACTAATGGATTGCTTCATCAATATTGCATCATCTCCAAATAACCAATGATAGATGCCAAAGAAAGAATGATTATAAAAGGCGCATGTTTTTCCTCTATCAGTCACACAGCAATTTCAGTGGTCCACTGATATCATCGTTCAGCTATTCAGTGATGCCTCGGACTTGCTTTACAAAAGCAGATAATTTCTGCTATATCTGTGGTGAGGGGACTTTTGAGTCACAAAAACTAAAATTGACTCATATGGTGAAGAAGTCCTACAACCTGTATCAATGTCAATATCAATATCAATGTCTTCATTGGTCCTAAGATTTGTGTGCTTCAGCAAGTTGAGGAGTTTCACCGTTTACTGCGTGGCAAGGAAAAGGCTACATGGGTAACATTCTAGTTAGTGGTAACAAATTTCCTTAGAAACGCCAAGTCAGACAACTATAAAGAGCTGGTGGAAAAGCGTCTTCAGGCGTATCATAATCTTGGCTGCAGCATGTCATTAAAGATTCATCTCTTGCATTTGTATATAGACTTTTTTGCACCAAACTGCAAAGCAGTGAGTGATGAGCACGGTGAGCGATTTCACCAGAAAATTGCGACTATGGAAAAAAGATATCAGGTAATTGAAACCCTTCGATTCTTGCAGACTACTGTTGGACAATCACCAGAGATAATCCAATGCTTGAATACAAGAGACAAGTAAAAAGGAGCCGAGTATCCAGTGACTAAGGACATATTTTGTACTGTGCAATAACATATATTAATAGTTAAAATTATAATTGTTCAAAGTGCTTAGACATGTGAATTAATTAGTTATAGAGTAGATTTAAATACACTTGAGTTTCCTATGAATATATCTAATAAAATATGTTTGACAATACATGTGCAGTTTTATATTTGTAGAAGTAATAACTACATGTAATAATTATTTATTAATTTACGTCACAGTAAAACGCAAACTCTTTGAGTTCATGGAAAATTGAGCCAAATAACAGTTTTCCTTGTCATATTTGAATTTGGCACATTAAAATCATTAAGGAATGGCTAATTTGATTTTTGAACCAGACAATTTTTGAAATTTTGTTGCCTAATGCTATCTATTGTTATGTGCCTTTTTTAACGGGAAATATCTGATTCTTTATAAATACTAGTATCGCACTTAAATAGCATTCAAGTGAATAAATGAAATATGACATTGTAAGAAATAAGTGACTTTAGTATCTTCAATATATCAAAAGCTTATGCTTCACATGAAGTACCACTGACTCATCTGAAAATCATAAATACATATTAAAGCAATACAAAGTAATCCATTTCCAGTCAAGGCCACTCTGTGCTATAAAGCAACGCAATAATTTTTCACAAAGCAGGTTAATATTTTAAAGAAAAATAATGTGTAAAAGACTTTATGGCATTTAAGACATTCTTCCCTATAAATAGATTATTGACTTTAATCACTGGAAGTCAGGATCCATAAAGTGGTGGTTAATGAAAAAAAGCCATCTTTATTTCTCTGTAAATCTCCCCTTATAGGAGTTGTCCACCTTTGGGGATTTTTTTTCAAATTAAAGGGATTGTCAACCCCTTCAAATAACCCATATTTGGCTCCAATAAAATAAAAAAAAGCTTATTCTCTCCTCCTGTGCTGGCGTGCTTCAGCAGTGCTGGTGTTACTGTTCCCTGAGTTCACGTGAGGTTGTGACTAGAGATGATCAAACCTTTTGATGTTCAGGATCAGCTCTGTTTGCCGAACGGGCATATGTTCGCCAACTTGTACGGGAAACAGAGTTGCAGTGAATGGCATGCACACTAATGTGAGTTTGGAGGTGCCAGTGGGGGTCTTGGAGGCCCAGATCCAAATATGTAAGATAAACACTGCACACTCTGTTATAGGCTGCAAGTGAAAGTTTTGTTTATTTGTAAAAATGAGGCAAAATTGCAACTGTGGAGTGACATTTCAGCCATTACTCTGTGGCCTTTATCAAAGAGTCGCTGTCAACAAAGTACAAAAAGAACAAGGTATAAGACAAAGATAGGGGCCGGGGACAAGAGGCGTAATAGTGCCTTTATCACTAGACACTGATTTGTGCAAAGGTGAATAATCAAGTCCACTCACCTAGTCCAGTTGTGAGACCCACAACTGGTTTGAAAGCTTGTCAGTAATATCCTGATGGCTGCTGCTGGACTTTCACTGACCACACTCACGTGTGGATACAACTGGATGCTTGGGGAAGAAAAGTGTACACCAGTCCGCGCTGCCAGGATCACTCACTTCAATAAATGATGAAGGTGCCAGGAGGGCACTGAAACGCGTCGGAATAAAGAAGGATCTGTTTGAACAACCACTGCTCGTGCATTTATTGAAGTGAGTGATGCTGGCAGCGCGGACTGTGTACACTTTTCTTCCCCAAGCATTCAAGGTATAAGACAAGGGATGTACATATATACAAATTTACTAAAATTTACATTCATCAACAGATAATCATTTTATTTTATCACAGAGGCGTGGTGTCAAAGGGTATGCAGTAGTTGTTGACATTAAGAGACAGCAAGATTTAGAAAAAGGGTTGTCTAATTTTATGGAAGGTCACATAGAGTGAGTAGGGACGGCATAGAGTAGGATAAAACGTGGTACCTAGTTTTTATCTGTGGCCTGAGAGATTCCCTAGGTGGATTGCTGTTGTGAGAGGCATGGATCCAAGTGATGGCTGTAGGAAATAAACAGAGTTAAGGTTTATGGAAGTTTATGGAATGCATAACCAGGTTCTGATATGTCTTGTGTTAATGGAAAATCCATTTCTATGCTGTATATGTGTACAAACCTCGATTGTTTTGCTCCAAAATATTGTGGTAGGTGCAGTAAAATCACTCTGTATGGACTGGTGTAAATAGCCTAAGGAGAAAATATCTCAATTTTAATGCTTATTGATATTATATACCCCTTAGAGTTTTGGATCTCAATATACCTCTGTTTGATTCGGTTATAGGGTATTCTCTGGCAGATGCACTTCTGAGTATGTCACCTCTATATTTGTCTACAAGTGAGGAGAGCAATGCAGATAGGTTATAGTGGTTACTTAGCTTATATTTGCCAGGAGGGAGTTAGGAGTGCCTCTGGGCCCTTGCCTCTTTGGCACCACACTGCCTGCGCGTCCTGCGCTGTGACTGGAGTGACAGCCGTTGGATTGTGCCCATGCTTATGTGCTGACTTGCGGTCATGTGACCAGAAGTGACGCGGTCCCTCGCGCATGCACGTTGGAGCTGCCCGCTGTTTATTGTTGAGATCGTTGTTAGGTGATGTATCAGGGAGACCCGTGATCACGTGATTAAGGCAGTGACATAGTTTATAGTGTTAGCGTTCAGCACTAGAACACTGTTTACCATGGAAACCTTCGTTAGGGGCCGTTACCTAAGCCTTTATGAGCTGTGTTATGAGGGCTGGCTCTGTTGGTGTGTTTACAGTGGAATGCTGGAGGGAGATATAATAGGGGGAGAAATTTAGAAAGATTAGAGAATCAAGATAATTGGAGACATCGTAATGTTAGGTACAGTTATTCATACATGGCATAGAGACAAATGTACATAATCCTTCTGATCATTAGCAAGGAATGACTGGTATTATATCATCACCCAGATTTGAGAGGATAAGGCTGAAAAGGGTTATGCATTTTTATAATGTGCATTTGTTAAAAAACAATTGTATAGTTTGTACATTCCAACAATAATGATTCTGACAAATAGAGACATTTTAAGTTATATTCCCCTTAGTGAATATTGTAAAATACATAGATATACAATTTTGATCAAGCTGTAAAAAAAATGTACATTAGCATGAGTCCATACCTGTCAGCATATAAAGGTGTAGGAGAGAAAAGGAATTAGGATTGCATCATGGTAAACCTAACTGTGTATATAATCCCTACTATGCTTACTGCATAAGGTGAGAGGAAGTAGAGAAAAAAGAAAGAACATATTCAGTGCGGCTATAAGGCAAAAAAATGAGAATGGTATGTTAGTATTGCCATTCTATCTCTCTATTGAGATCCCTATGGGAAAGAGTGTCCAGAGTGCATATCCAGAAGGACTCTCTTTCCTTGAGGAGTTTGATGGGGTTAATCCCCCCGTCTGGGTCTTGGTACCTTTTCTATTGTTTGGAAATGTAATTGTGACACCGTGTGACTTGCTTCTTTGAAATGGTGGGGGAGGGGAGCCATACCTTGCCACAACGAATTGTCGACTTGTGGCCAGAAATGCGGTCTTTAATGGACTGTGTTGTTTCCCCCACGTAATGTAGGCCACAGGGACATTTGAATTGATTACTCTTGTATCCAAAAAGGTTATCTCTGTGTAGTTGGTCAAGATTGTAAATTTTAGTTCATGTCTCATCATGTTGATGTTGTGGAATGCATGTAGACTTTCAATTGTGCCATCCCAGATGCAAAATAGGTCATCGATATACCTATACAAGCATTTTGCTTTTTGCTGGTACAGGCTATCGGTGTAGATGTTGTTTCGCTCAAACTGGTCCATGTACAGGCTAGCGTATGTAGGCGCTACATTCACACCAAACACGGCCCCGCATCGCTGGACATAAAAATCATCGCCATTAAGGAAGAGATTTTCCCTCAGAACGATGTTGAGTAGGTCCAAGCATAGATTTCTTTGTTGCATGTTTAGTTGAGAATTCTCCAATGTGTGTCTTACTGCCTCAATGCCTTTGGAGTGTTTAATGGAGGTGTAAAGGCTATTTACGTCTAGTGTCGTCAGAATGCAGGTTGGTGTAGCTCCTATATTGCTGTAGGTAATCCTCAGTGTCGAATATGAATGATTTGTTCTTTTTAGTAAATGGTGTTAGGATCTTCTCCAGGAAGATCAATAGGGGTTCAACACCGAATCTGTAGATGCTACAATTGGTCTGTCAGGCGGGTTTTCCAAACTATTGTGGATTTTTGGTAGGACATAGAGAATGGGTGTGATGGAGTGTTGGTTGGTTAGAAATGTTTTGGTTTTAGAATCAAAGGTTTTGTCTGTAGTGTGTCAGATATTAATTT
Organism: Allobates femoralis; assembly: GCA_033576535.1. Classification (NCBI taxonomy): domain Eukaryota; kingdom Metazoa; phylum Chordata; class Amphibia; order Anura; family Aromobatidae; genus Allobates; species Allobates femoralis. Next base: position 142,647,238 of record JARQOC010000006.1, read on the forward strand.
TTTGATTCTGAAATTAGGATCGTTGGGTATTTTCTGGTATGTATCTGTGTCAGCTAATTGTCATTGTGTTTCTGTCACATATTGGTGTTTGTTCATCACGACTATGTCTCCTCCCTTATCCGCAGGTTTTATTATGATATGCTGATTTTCTTTGAGGTTTTCTATGGCCCGTTTTTCATCCTTTGTGTAGTTATTGTGGATAGGGAGGAGTCCAAGTGATTGTTCCTTAACCAGATTTTTATGTCCCTGTCTAGTATATCTATGAAGGTCTCGGTAGCTTGATAAATCCGTGGTGGATTAACACTACTGGGACTGTGTAATCCTAAAGTTTGTAGAGATAAAGATGGTGATGTTTATTAACCTGATGAAGCCTCTGGTTGATATGTTAGTGTACTGTTAGTGTCCTGCTGGAAGTGAGTTTTGAGCCTGACAGATCTGTAGAACCGTTGAAGGTCCTTTTGTAGTTGGAATGCATCCCATTTCAGGGTGGGACAAAAGGAGATATCTTTATTGAGGACTAAAAGTTCTGTAGGGGAAAGACTATAGTCAGATATATTTATTACAAGGTTCGGACTCCCACCTGAGAGAAAAGGGTAATTCCGCCTGGAGCTGCTGCAACGCAAACTCCTTGTGAGTTTTCTCTTGGGTGATCTAGTCCTAAAAAATCGGATAGTGGTGGTGGAGTCACTGGTGCAGAGCCTCAGTCGCTGCCTGTACTTGGAGTATGGTCTCCTCGTGGTTTACCACCTCTGGGCCATGATTTTTTTGGATATATGTCTTCCCATTGATATACTTTGTTCATTAAATAATCCTCCGTGTCTCACTGGAATTTCTGTTGTTTTCATCCTTGGAGAGCTTTTGTGTGGGTTGCGAGAGCTGTATTTACTTTGGTCTCTAGATTCTTGAACTCTGAGTTGTTTAAGGTTGCAGTTAGCTGGGTTTTAATTGTTTTGATTTTCTCAGTGGTCTCGCTGATGGCTTCTTGTAAGTGTTCGATGGTGAGCAGGATAATATCGAATTAACATTTATTGAGTATTTTCTGAAAAGTCTGGCAATATATCTCGTTGTCCGCAAATAAGGTAGGTTTGAGGTTACTGCAGGGTCCCCTTGGGAGTTTCCCTTGCCGGTGATATTCTCCAAGCGTCGCACAGTGCAGTTGGTATTATATAAGACGTTTTCTTTCTTTTTCCCAATCACGGGTCTTAATGTCTCTTGATGGAACATGTAAGAAGTTGTGTGAAACCGCCATCTTTGATAGGACTGAGCTCTCATGGCCACTTTACACGTCCCGATATCGGCGTCCAACTCTGATAAAAAGTCACGTGGTTCGTGCGTTGGCCCCGATATCGTTCGTGCGTTGTATGGTGTAAATGTCCAATACGATGCACGAACGATGCCAAAATGATATCGGGGATCAAATGAGCCTGCTCTCCAACGGCCCGATATTGGATGGGCGTTGTGGCCGGATCGTGCTGTGTGAAAGTCCAACAACGATGTGGAGTACAACTTCCCCTATTCTCTCCCATGTTAAATGGTGGTTCCTGGGTCGGCCGTACAAGGGGGCGTACACATCGCTGTTGCATTGCCTGCTGATATCGCGCTGTGTAACATCTCCTATGCAATCTTGGAATTCTGCCCAGAAAAAGCACGCTCCCGCATCATTGTATCCAATATCGGACCGACGTTGGGAAGTGTAAAGTGGCCATTAGCCTCGGTGTAGGCGAATGTGTTGGATGACATCTGGTGATGGTATAGATGCAGCAGCCAAAAGGAACGTAGTAGAGTTGTAGTGAATGGTGTGCACATTAATGTGAGTCTGGAGGTGCCAGTTAAACAACAACCTTTTTTCTAAATCTTGCTGTCTCTTAATGTCAACAACTACCACATACCCTTTGACACCATGCCTCTAAAATAAACTAAAATGATTGTCTGTTGATGAATATAAATTTTAGTAAATTTGTATATATGTACATCCCTTGTTTTATACCTTGTTGTTTTTGTACTTTGTTTTCAGCGGCTCTTTGATAAAGGTCACAAAATAGTGGCCGAAACATCACTCTACAGTCACAATTTTGTCTCATTTTCACAACTAAAGAAAACTTTCACTTGCATCCTATACCGGAGTGTGCAGTGTTTATCTTACATATTTGTTCAGCAAACAGTTAGCCGAACTTCCTAACCACATTCAAATCAATTAGAGGCAAAATCAAGGGCACAGAAAACACTTTCAAAGGGGCCCCAAACCTGCCAAACACATCTCAAACCAATTTACAGTGGAGCCCCACTGTTTTTACACAGATATTAGCTTCCAAAGGTTTTACTTACCAGGCTGCAGTGCTACTATCACCATGCTTCTGGCCTGCTCATGAACCTCACTGCTTCCCCTCTCTGCCAGCATCTGTGATTGTTTGCCAGTATGGCAACCAAACTGATGTGAAAATAAATAAATAAATTATTGCTGTAAGGGATTCCAGCCGTAAAGTGAGCGGCTTCTCTTGCTCACTTATGGCTGTTTATCGGGTGCTGTCATGCAGTTTATTGGGGTCACCCAAGCTCACAGCTGATGCAGCTCAGCTATGAACTAGGATGACCTTTATCACGGCACTCAGACCACACCCGGCTGTCAGTGTGAGTGCTTCTCACTGTGAACAGACGTGTGTCTACTTACAGCGATGTACAGAGCTGAATATGTTCAGAAAGGGACAGACCTGTTAATTATTGTCGGAGGGTTTGTTTTGGGTTATTGAAGATGGGATCCAGGGATGTCTTTTGTGTTTTATTGCAATTAAAAGATTTTTACTGTGTTGTATTTTTATTTTTACTAGAGATTCATAGTGGGCGGGTCTAATATTAGCCCAATATAATGAATTTCAGGCTTAGAGCCTTAGTGCCCCAGGGCCACTGGAAGAGCCAGGTAAAGTACCTGAGAATTGCGCTACAAAAAAATGTGCCATATTCAGGGGCAGCTGCAGCCTGCGATCTTCAGCCTAGGTGCCCAGAGCTGCTTGGGTTTTACCTTGGCTAGCAATCAAAAATAGGGCTAAGCCAGCACAAATTTTTTTAATTACTTATTTAAATAATTTAAAAATAAATAATGGGCTTCCATGTATTTTGAATGCCAGCCAAGATAATGCTTGAATAATGAGCTAAGCGCTAAAGCCCCTATTTTATTTCTATTGTCTGTTTGTAAATTTGCTCCCTCTGATATGCAAAGATTTGTGCACATGGCTGACAATATGAGAATATATTGCGACACACGGAATAATCCTCCCTGGGGCTCATCTGCACCATTGTCCATTGGTAATAACCTACAAATAACCTATGAGCTTTGGAAAACAAAGCAAAGCAGGGCTTCATTAATATTACAGTGCATATTTGTTACCTAATGCTTCTTTATAGTATTGCCAAAACCCAAACATTGTCTCCGATAGCTGACCATTGCAGAATATCCAGCGAGCAATCAATTCTGCCTGGAAGTCTCTGTAACCTATGCTCGCTCTGAATGGTCACAGAAACAGGTGAGAGCTGCCTGCTCTGGGAATATCCTCTACGATATGGATTCTGAACTTCATTTTCTCTCCTTTCTATGGCAAGATTAAAGACTTACTTGAAAGGCAAAGCACAGTCTAGTGTCACGGAAGAGGAACCCATGGGAAGTGGAAAGCAAGGCCTCTGCAACATGTCTGTGGTAGATTTGGAAGCTGAAAATCCTATTTCTCACTCCTCAGCTCCAGTCAAAGAACCGATAGTTATCCGTCTGCAGTAATTTGCTGCCGTTTGCACAACCTTTTCAGTTTCTATCAGCTCTTTACTGACGGCTAGCTTGACATGATGTTACTCAAGTGAGGAAATTAAAATTTGATGCAATAATCCCAAATAAGAAGGACTTTATTAAGTAATGTATACACTCCAAATCAGGTATTCTTAACAGCTACACGGATAGAAAATCAGAGACATGCTGTGTGCCGCAGATAAGGGCGGGGGACACAAAATGAGCAGAAATAAAGATGGAAAGAAAAGAATGCTGTGGGAGAAAAAGAGTAATGAAAGAAACAAGACACAATTACAAATATGTAACTCTACTAAACAAGATCAATACATTTCTAATAATTAAGGACAGTTGTCGAAAGAGGTGAGAAGTGGAGCTTTATTGCTTTTAATTACACTGGGAAAGAATTTTGAACATTATTTTTGT
>JARQOC010000006.1:143251532-143509032 GCA_033576535.1 Allobates femoralis
TTCAGTGTGCTGTAAAAAAAACCTTGCAAGAGGATTATTCAGGTGAGTATCAATACCAATCTAGTACAGTTTTTTTTAATTTTAGTGTTTATAAAAATAGAAAACTTAAACAATTTTTGGTTTGTATCACTATTAAGAACATAAACACTCGCACACATGTGTAAGGGAAAAGGGGAGAACCTACTACAGAGACACAATGTGCCCACACCCAACTGGTCTCTGTACAGAGTAGGAAGACACTAGCCACACAATTAAAAACACCCACCTCAGACCTGAATCACTAAGAGGCCATCAAAGGGTTTCTGTACCTCCTGAAGGAGCAGAAGGGAGGTCATAACGCACTACTTTTAAGAGGAGAGGAGGTGTGAAAGAAGACACAAAAATCCCAGTGTCAGAAAACTAACACACATTCACATAAGGTGAAAGGAATAGGTGCTGCGAAGGAAAACAAATCGACTCACAGCAGGAACTCAACTGGTGTTTACTAGTGATGGGCGACCTGTCAATGTTCGGGTTCAGTGGATCTGGCTGGACTTTTCTAAAAGTCTGGGTTTGGGACCGGATTTGACCCGAAACTCGAAACTAGACTTTAAAGTTATGAAATTGTAGCTATAGGAGGCTTGGGGGCTGTAAACAGAAACAAAACAGTGATAAAACATCAGCGTGACTACTTACCTGGTCCACGCATTTGTACTTCGGTGCTGCTCATTCATTTCTTGATTATTCACTATGCGGTAGGTGCAAGAATATATGGGCTTTTCTGGGTAACTGCACTGGCTCCAACAGCTAATCACAGATGTCCACTCTCTGTCACAGCATCTGTGATTGGTTGTTGTGCCTCTTACCCATTGTGCATCTGTGATTGGTTGCCATATGCAATGAACTTGATGTCATAATAGTGTAAAAGTAAATAAATAATTTTAAAAAATTACATAGAGCTTCACTGCATTTTTGATCTCAGCTCAGATAAACCAGAAGCCTGTCACCTCAACCTGCCTTGCTTTATCTTGACTGGCAATCGAAATACAGGAAAACCCATTAGTTTTAAAATTATTTAAATAAATAATTTTTTTAAAAAAAGTGTGGTCTTTGCCCTATTTTTGATTGCCAGCTAAAATATAACCCAGGCAGCTGAGAGCTGGTATTAATTGGGGTGATAGAAGGGGTTAATGACAGCTAAGTATTGATAGCTTGTCATAGCTGCCAGCACAATGAGTGATGGGTGTAACAGCCAATCACAGATGCTGTCATAGAGAGTCAATACAGTAATCTTCAAACAGCCTATACATTTTAGCATCTAACGGGCAGTAGGAATTAATTTATTAGGAAGTTAATGAGCAGTTCGGAAGTACAAGTGCGCAGACTCCAGTGAGTTATCACACTGATGTTTAATCACTATTTTGTTCCTTTTTACAGCCCCTCAGCCCCTGAACCTGAACCCGAACAGTTTCAAGGACTTCGGGTCCGTTCCTGAACACTAGGTGTTTAGTACAGACCCTGAAACTTACAGTTTGGGTTCACCCATCCTTAGTGTTTATGAAAAGGTAAACCCCTATTCGCAAGTCCACCATGAAGTATAGCCAGCAAGGAAGTGCTATGCAAGGTGGACATATATAAACCCTCTCAGAACATGATAGGGTACATCAAAATGAAAAAATGAGAAATACTTGGAGAGGAGCAAACCAAGAAGAGAAAACAAATTCAATAGAGACCATCAGCATTTTGACAGGGAAGAAAAGGCAATAGCCCAGCAGAAAGACGAACTGACCATGCAACAAGAGGTCACTTGATCAAGTCACCAAACTAAGCAATGAAAGTATGATCATCACATGCATCATATACAGTTATACACCCACAATTTTGGACAGGTGCAAACAATTTTGTATGGCCCATTTTGTTTTGTTTTTGTGTGAAAGTATGTCCAATTTGCCATTTTTCTCAGTTTTTTTTATGTTCCAACATGTGTATGAGAAATCATATGTAATTGCAATAATTATTTTGCAGAAATACAATTTTAAGGGTGCCAACACTTTTGGCCATGACAATAGCTATTAGACATAATCCAAAACAATACATGTGATGCAATATAGTTTCTATTTTTTATGGTAATCATGATTTTAGTTGCTCCAGCTCTTATAGACAGGTTTCAGGAAGGAAATGTCCCACTTTAAAGTAGTATGCATTAATGAACAATGTATGGATTATGAATCACAATGTAAGCACAAGTCAGTTAGAAATTAGATTGTATGTCAAAATGATTCACCATAAATGCAAGTATATTTTGCATTCTCTATGTGAATACTTGTTAAACTGGACATATAGCCAATATCTGGAACAAATCCATTATGTGCGTACCTACCCAAACATGGATAAAGGGGGAAATAAATCCTACAAATCTACAGCCACACCCACATCTCACTGGTCCCTGTACAAACTAGAATATCCCATTACCAAAATCCACATATTGTACCTGGCTTCCTTAAAGGCCATCAAGCTGTTTCTCATTTTTCCTGAGGAACCAGAGGGGAAGCCACTACTCATAGATAGTGAAAGTGAGCAGAGGTAGAAAGGGACCCTAGGTGAAGAATACCTGAGGCATTAGAAAGAAAAGTTGTGTAGTGTGCACCACAAAAATGATAATAAAAAATAAATAAACAAGGGGTGCTAAAAAATACTAAGCAAACATATATGTAAAAGCTGGAAACAGAAAAACTGCACAGTAAAGTAAATTGCACACTGAAATATAGGGTAAAAACATGGATATTATTGATGCTTGTCAATTATAGGTGTCATTGTTAATTGATTAGAGTTTATTGTCAGTTTGTCAGCCTTACTTTTATTTTTTACATCAATCAAAGCCATGTCCTTAGCCTAGATTTTTGTGTGCACTTTTCATTAATGTGCAGTGTTTCTCTTTTCATTAAACTTAAAGCAAGTGCACAAGATCGGAGTAGAATAATACATAATAGCAAGAGAAACCTCCCATCAACCTAATTAAAGACAGAGGAAAAGTGTTGGAAAGGTAAATGAAAATCACAGAGCATAACACAACTGCTTTCTGCCTGGCATTCAAAATTCTTTGGTTGGAGGGCTGGAACTTAGCTGAAATCCATTCAGAGATAAAGTGAGTAAAAAAATGTCTGGTACAAGGTGAGTTTAAATAGTCCCATCCAAGCTATGATAGGAGAGATCAAAGAGGAATGTGAGAAACATCTGACTAGCAGCAAAGCAAAGGAAGAAAAGCAAAAGTAAGAGAACCATCAGCAGTTGTACAGAGACCAACCAGGGTGTGGCTCAGCATTCAAGACTAACCACGCAGCAAAAGGTCAGCAAATCAAGTCACAAACCAAGGCATGAAAAAAATCTTTTTTATCCTAATACTTTACAATTTTTCAACCTGCTTTAGTAGAATGACATGTAATCAGCGTGGTTAAAATGGCAACTCCTCTGCATTAGGTTGTATACAATGAGGGTCACTGTGTGCCTGGCTTCTACCTAGCTGTTATCTAATGGAATACTAAATGTAGTGCAGTAACAAAAAGAGAAACTAGATACGGAAACATTAAAAACAATAAGTGAACAAGCCTCGAGACCTTTAAAATATAATGGACATTTTCACTTTTAAAGAAACATGAAGTGACAATCAAGATGAAACAAATAATTGATTTTTAGAGCAAACCAGCAATGTTCTGACATTCAAAGAAAAGTGCAATGGCATATTTCATCATCTTCCACAACACACTCAGTCAATGAAGATACATTGATACATCTGGCTGCAGGCATGCACAGTGACCTCACGGGGCATGATTACTGCTGGAAGTCCTGTCCAAGAGTAAATATCGGGCTAGAAATATAGTGTGACAGAGGCATGCAGAACCAGATAGGGAGCAATCGGGATAGGTGGATCAGTCACTGGCAAGGGAAGTAGATTTTTTTACTTTTGCCGACTTTCTATTTTTCAGCAAGATGGCACCTGAATCTGCCTGAAATTTTGCTGAAGGCACAAGGCAAGTTACAAAAACTCTCTACTCTCCAGAATGCAGTTATTTGTAAACTTTGTGTATAAATCAACTCCATTTGGATAAATTCGCACATCTCTACACAGAATGGTTTCTACTTTACGTCATAGTAAGAGAGGTTTTTATTTAAGGTAGTATATGGTTGATAAGCCTGCAACAAACTTTCATATTCAATAAGCATAGAAATTATACAGGGTGGGCCATTTATATAGATACACCTAAATAAAATAGGAATGGTTGGTGATATCAACTTCCTGTTTGTGGCACATTAGTATATGGGAGGGGGAAAACTTTTCCAGATGCGTGGTGACCAAAGATAGTGGGGCCATTCATCATCAATGGAAACCTCAATGCCACTGGATATCTGAATCAAGTAGCAATTTCAAATATCCAGTGGCATTGAGGTTTCCATTGATGAAGAATGGCCCCACTATCGTTGTACCCCATATACCACACCATACCATCAATTATTGTGTTCCAACAGTCTTGGAGGGATCTATCCACTGTGGGTTAGTGTAAGACCAATAGCGCTGGTTTTGTTTGTTAACTTCACCATTCACAAAAAAGTTTGCCTTATCACTCATCTGAAGGCAATTGTCTATGCTGTGAAGATATGAGATGTGCAGCATCTGAAACAACGGATACTGAAAGCCTGTGCTAGCATTTCTTCTGCGGTGTTGTTATCAGTGTGTCAAGAGTGGGAGAAGAGGGTTGCATTGACAATCCAACACAATGGGCAGCACTTTGAACACATTTTATAAGTGCTCATAAACTTGTAAATAACTCATGAAATAAAGTTACGTTAAAACCAAGTACACCATTGTTTTTCTTATGAAATTCTCAATGAGTTTGATGTGTCACATGATCCTCTTCCCACTGAAAAAAATAAAGTTGGATCCAAAATGGCCAACTTTAAATGGCTGCCATGGTCATCACCTGTCTGGAAAAGTTTCCCCTCCCATATACTAATGCCACAAACAGGAGGTTGATATCACCAATCATTCCCATTTTATTTAGGTGCTTCCATACACATTTCCCACCTTGTATAGTGAATAACTAACAGAGAATAAAGTACTCCATAATTTAACTGACCACATCATGCCATTATATTTATCTGTCTCTCTATATATCTATCAATGCTGAGTTTAATCTTCATGTTTCTTTCTTCCTCCAAAACCTTCACAAAAGTTTTTTCAAGCTAAATTTTCAATAGACATAAATATATCCACTTGGTGTCATTTATTGCTTTTAAGGTGCTAAAGGAACTAATCAGGGAAATATGCAACATGACATAGTACTACGAACTCTATTTGATTTCTGCAAGTCCTAGTTTGAGTTATTTGTAGAGAATCTGTATAGCATTGAAGATATGCCACTTTTAACAATTGACAGAAGAAATAAAGGATGGAAAAAACAACTAGACAAGGAAAGGTGAAAAATAAAGAGAATAATTATAAAGCAAAGGGAAAAGAAGGCCTAAAAATATGCATGATGAGAAGGTCAGAGAAAATAGAACAAAGCCTTATGTAGACAGTATTAATATAGAAGCACATTTTACGGATATGTTGGGGTACTGCCTCTCAGGTGGCATGTTCCAACTTTTGTGTATTAGGTATTCTTCCCTAGAAGCAGTGATTCTTGGAGTACTGATTTTGCTTTATTAGAATATGTAAAGACATTGTGTGTCTCTGTATGTACATAACCATGTGAAGAAACCCTGTTAAAAAATATAATATTCCACTGATAAGAATATAACAGGAAGAAAATGATCAAGAAAAAAAGTTAAAAAATCAAAGTTTAAAGGGAACCTGTCACGAGGTTTTCAGCATATAAGGTATGACCACCACATGTATGCCCTTATATACAGCATTCTAGAATAATGTATATATGTTCCAAGACATAACATAAGACAGAGATTTTTTTATACTCACTTATGGGGCAATCTGCTCTGATGGGCATCGCTGGTCTTGACGCAGCACTGTCCTCCTTTCCTTATTTGTGTGGATAACACATCCTTTATCATCTACACAGTGTCCTCCATCATATGCACACATGCCCTTGGAAGGGAAGGGCAGGTGCAAATGCACGGGCACTCTTTGGCCTTTGCCCATGCATGCACATTACAGTACTTTGCTCTGTTCTTGGTAGAGCAGAGAGATGTGTGCATGCACTGGAGTGTAATGGAGGACACTTTCTGGATGACATCAAACTCATCATCCATACGAAGGAGGAAAGGAGGGCAATGCTGTAAAAAGTGACACCCGTTGGATAGGACTCTCCTTAGGTGAGTATAAAAAAGGTATTTACTATGTTATGTAAACCATCTTGCGGACATATATACAGCATTCTACAATGTATATAAGGGCATATAGTTGGTGGCTGTGTACTTTCTATGGAGAAAAGTTGGTGACAGGTTCCCTTTAAGTTAAAAGTGCAAAAACAAGAGAGTGTTGTAGAAACATATTACTCCAAGTATACAACAACCAACTAAGGGCCTTTTCACATCAGCGGTAAGCGCTGGTCGCGGCAGTTGCGGTGAAAAAAATACAACTGCCGCGGTTACCGCATAACGGCCGCACTTGCGGTTCACCTGCGGCAAGCCCCATGCATTGTCTATGGGGCTTGTGGTAAGTGTGCGGCAAGTACGGTTTCGACACTTGCTGCAGATGCGGTCACGAAAAAAACGCAGCTGACTGGGTTTTTTCGCAGACGCATCTGCTGCAAGTGCCGAAACCGCAACTATACTGCACTTGCTGCATCTGCCGCAAGCCCCATAGACATTGCATGGGACTTGCCGCAGGTGAACCGCAAGTGCAAGTGCTGGTGTGAAAGGGGCCTAATTTATGTTTTTATCACTTAACTTCTAAAATGCTTAAAAATTTAGAGACCAATGAAAAAAGACATATATAGAAAAATGCCTACAGATGTTAGACTTACCCTGTTTATCACAACATACATATAAAGATAGATAGATAGATAGATAGATAGATAGATAGATAGATAGATAGATAGATAGATAGGTATAGATATATATACAGTCATATGAAAAAGTTTGGGCACCCCTCTTAATCTTACTCATTTTTTTTTGTTTAAAATTGTTTTTTTGCAACAGCTATTTCAGTGTGATATATGTAATAACTGATGGACACATTAATATTTCAGGTTTGAAATGAGGTTTATTGTACTAAACAAAAATGTGAAATATGCATTATTTCAAAATTTGACAGGTGCCAAAGTATGGGCACCCTTCTGATTTTCATGATTTGAATACTCCTAACTACTGCCCAGGACAGTGACCTAGTAGACTTGTATAGTGATATTATGTGACCGTACAGGGTCATAATCACAATTTGGTACTGTAGGGAGCAGTGCCATAAGATGTAGTTAAGACACTATAGTGCTATTAGTATAATGTGTAGTATGGGCAGAAATCGTCCCTCAACAAAGATGGAGGACGGAAGCTCAGGTACAAACAGGCAGCGTCATGAGGCAGCGACGCTGTATATGGAATGAAGGTGCCCACTCACTATTGGCTGCTGCACCATGTGACCGCTTGAGCAGCAGCGGGATTGGTGGAAAACAACAGGTGGCAAAGCACCTTGCAGAGATTGGTGGTCTACTGCGCATGCCCAGGGAACCCAGAAGACGCTGGTCTCCGAGACATATTGCCATTTACATGCGATGGGTGAGTCTGATGATTTGCAGCACATGAGATGTATTTAAAACACCTGGAGGCACTTTATATATTAATATGTCTGTATTATATACACTGTAATACTTATATTAAATGAGCACTAGGCACTTTATATTTATTAATGAGACAAGGCATTTGATGGTTATGATGTATACATGAGGTTGAAAACCACTGTAATAATGCACTTTATGGATAATTGAAAAAAAAGAAAAAGAATAAGACCCCGGGTGCCCAAGATATTAAATAAATACTTTTCTCAATGGAATATCTCAGATCATTTTTATATGCCTCACTGCTAAGAATTTCCATAATCAATGTTTGTAAATTGCTCATTTAAGTCAAAATATTGGATGACAAGCTTTACTTCAGATTTTCTAAATTGTAAAATAAAAATATGGATAAAAAAAAGATTACAAATGAATAAACCTAGCATATTACCAAGATATAAGATTGAGATACATCTCTTTCCTCTAAGGGTTAAATATTCAACAATTATTTTTAAATAATGGTACGGAGTACAGTATTTCACACTTAAGTGTTATATTACTTTGCAATAATATTTAAAATACGGAAATGCCAACTTCTCAATTTTTTAATTGCTAAGCAAAAGGGATTTTAACACACAATTTTGATCGACATAAACTATGACAATTTACAAACATCAGTAAGGGTTGCCTGAACTTTAAGCTTAGGTGCTAAAACAATATCTATCATAAAACATATTTAGAAAATGGCCGTTTGTAGTTCAGCGTACATGTATTAGATAATTTCCCGAGCAACATCAACGACTTGAAAGTTCGAATCACCCATCATTCCATCTAAAGTAACATACCACTTCGCGTCTAAGCTGACACTTTGAACAAGTTCTATTTGATGACCACTTCAAAGAAGTAGAATGAAAGACTTAAAATCTGTTTAAAGGTTTCAACCGTATACCGAGCGGTTTTTCAAGTCGATTGTAGTCCTCCGTCGTGGTGTCAGTCATCCACTTCCTCGTGTAGCCGCCACTGTGCCAAGTTCCTGTGCATTCCAGTTGTCAGCCTAGCTATGCTAGAATGAGCTGCTGATGGAAACCCAACAGTATAAATCTAGTAGGGGTGAGCAACAAAAGAACTGACCCGTCGTACCCCTTGACTGACAGTCATGAGTTTTTTATGGCGCTGCATGCTCGCGGCCCAGACTAACAAAACTTCAAGCTCGGCTCAAGTTCAAGTCCGACAAGCTTATTATAGCGTAGTCTGTCTGACTCCCAACCAGAGTTTCTCGTTCGCTCTCCTAAAGCAGACCATTTTAGCACGTTAAATGGAACCATAGATGGGGAGACTAGTATGAAGCATTCAAAAGGTGCCATAGTGGTCACTGGATTATCACAAGAGGTGACAGACATCTACTTGAAAACTGCTCCCGGATCTTGGATCTGGTTTGATCAGCCTGATCAAGTCTTATTTCGTGAATCAGGAGCTAGAATGCATAGCATCATGTCAGAAGCAGCCTAGCCTGACAAAGGTTAAAAATGATTATAAAAAAATGCCTGAGGGGCTGCACAGGCCCTAGGTATCTTAGCCGCTTCCCAGTGTGAGCCTAGCAGTGCGGGAATGGCCGTGCCTGCGTGCTTCTTCTTTACTGAAAGTCAGGACTGTGGATGTAGTCGTGAACCAACTAAACATCATGATAACCCGCTTCACCCAGGACTTGTTACGCAGGTCCTGAACTGTAGAGCCAAACGTGCATACTAGGACTTCGAAGAGGTATCCTGTGTTCATGATATAAGTCTTTTCAGTACATTTTGAATTAAAATGTAATTCCATAACCAGCTGTTTCAGGTTCGTCATATAAAACAGTGGCTTTAAATGGGGAGAAGAGAGGAACTAGTATATGAACAATTTTACAAGCCTTGGTGGAACTGTGTTTTGAAGATTAATCCAATAACTCGTAATAGGACGTATAGCCGACCCGCTCTTTGCCTAAAATCTGAAATACTATTGACTCGTGTATAGCGAGGTCGGACCCAGCCAGTATACACCCCACATGTGTTACAGGCCCCCATGGTAGTATACAGCAGCCCACATGGAGCGTACAGATTCCCCCACCCATGTAGTAACAGATCCCACAGCCCCAGTAGTAACAGGGCTCCCCACAGCCCAGTGAGTAACGTCCCCAGCACCCCATGGATATACCGCAGCCCCACAGCCCCAGTCGTAGTACACACCCCTGGTTTCACAGGGCCCACAGCCCAGTGTAACACGATGCCCCCGCAGCACAAACACGGCCCCCCAGCCCCAGGTAGTACAGGAGCCCCGCAGTCCCAGATATACGAGCTGGGCCAGAAGCCGGGAGCTTTACAAGAGGCCCGCCCAGTGTAATCTAGCGGCCCCTCACCCATGGTACGTATCCCGCCCCAGTGCTATCCGCAGCCCAGGGTAATAGCAGCGGCCCCAGTGCGTATTGCCAGCTGCACCTGCCAGGGTCCAGCAGCCCTGGGCTACCCAACAGCCCCTCAAGCCCAACAGCCCCCAGCATCCCGCGCACCCTCGTGTGACTACCACCCACCCCAGGACTCCACCGCCCCCGTATCTCCAACACTGCCCCCTGTACCCACCACCCCTGAGGCTACCAACACCCCAGGGCCACATGACCCCCACGTCACCCCACGCCCCTGGATACCACACCCCCACTGGTCCCACTTACCCCACGGGCACCAACCCCCACGTACCCACACGCCCCTGGTACACCAACACCCACCTGGGCCACCAACACCCCCTGCCTGGATTACCAACCCCTCCTGGACCAACTGCCCCTGATTACCCTACTACCAACAGCCCCCTGGCGTACCCACACTGCCCCTGTGTACCAAACCCCCAATGGACCCACACTCCCATGCTACCCCCACCCAGCCCCCCTTACCACAGCCCCTGGCGTACTGACCCTAGCCCCAGGGCGGTACCCCCCATGCTACCCAGCACCCCCTCGGCTACCGCAGCATAGCCCCCCCGATACCACACAGCCCCCAGGTTACCACCACCCCCAAACTGCACTGCCCCCTTACCAAGCCCCCTACCCCCCTTACAACTTACCACCCGGCTTTCTGACGCACCCACACTGCCCGTCTGCCCCCTCACCCCCTTCCCCTCCCCCCACTGCCTGCTCCGTGCATCCCCCACACCACAGTCCGCTACCCCTACTCCCAATGCCCTGTACCCCCCCTACCTCCGCGCCAGAACCCCTCTTATGCCCCATGCCTACATCCCAACGAGGCCACTTAATGCCCACTCGTACCGCTACCCTGTAGCCTCCGCCCACAGCCCACACCACATGTCTGCTATACCCCCCCCCTGCCCCTACAAGCTGCTTACCCTCTCAGCCCTAAATGCCCACTACGCCACACTGCCCTCTCACTCCCCACTCACTGCACTTGACAGGCGATCATGCCCACTATCTCACATGGCCCTGCTCAGCACGCCGCTCAACGCAGCCCCCCCGCCTGTTACCCCTCACAGCCCCCCACCACACACGGCCCGCTACCCCTGTTACCCCCAGATGCCCTCTCGAGCCGCGTGACCAAGGGTAAGTGACGCTGCTGCCCAAATTCCAAAGGCCTGCCCAATACTTGTGTCACTCATACCAGTATACTCGGCTTTAATAATCGACTTGAATTCGCACTGTGCCAACTCCAAACTTGCCCACTTAACGATGGCGTATGTACGGGACCAACCTCATGAGCTGATCACGCCCCCAACCTGGCATACGTCGGCCCGAACCTGTCACGAGCCCAATACCCACCCCATCTGGCAAGCTGCGACACTAAATGCGCGAATGCCTTCGCTCTCAGCCAAACGCTGGGCTGTTACTCCATGCTGGTAGGAGTGCGCAGGGCTGAACCGGATGCGACCCTGGAGTTCCTGTGGGCGGGCGGACAATTGAGTAAAGCAGCCGTTCCCGCAAAGACTACCCCCCCAGCCATTGCCCGTCACGCCCTGAAGCACTGCCTCTCTGTTGAACGGCAGGACGCCAGCCATTGCCCAGGACACCTTGGACCATCGCATGACAGTCCTGCTCCACCAGTCGCATGTGCAAGCCGTGATCCCCTCCAACAGCCCATTGCTCGCCATGGACATCGTCACTGGTGCTGCCAGTCAGCCCCGCAGCACGTCGGATGCGCCCAGCCTAAATTCGCCAAAATCCGTTACCTTCAAGAACCTCAACAGCACACTCCCCCTGCCAAGCATCGCCCACTGCCCTCAGCCTCCACACATCTACTGCGACCATCATCCGCTGTACTAGACCCAGGTACCTGTATACTATGCTACGAGAGCCAGCTTACTCTCTACCATGGGTCGTATTCTGTCCTAGCCCTGTTCTAGCTACCCACAGAGCGCCTGATATTCCACAGACCTCTATAATCAGTACCACAGAGCGCCTGTATATCTGGCTATAAAAGCCATGTATACTCTGCTACCCACAGACCCTGAACTCTGCTACCAAACCGCTTAACTTAAACCCAGACAGCCCTCATACGCTGCTACTCCAAGCCGCTGTATAACGACCACAGACCCATACTCTACCTCAGACCCGCCTGCCTTACCCCACCACCGTTACACACAATATTTCAAGCTCCGATGATTTGCAGCTTTTTACTTCTATTAATAAAAATTGCACGAAAGCCTAATTTAATTGTAGTAATGTGCAAGCCATATATTGCATTCCTGCATTATATTATGATTGCATGAGTATATCACTATTTGTCTCACATATTTAATATTTATACAATAGACATATAGTATATGTTATTTTACCAATATATTACTCAAAGAGCATGTTTCAGCTATTATTATTAATTTTCCGAAATTGACAGACATCGTTTCTTTTTAATTTCAAAAGACTACATTAAGTCCATAATAATTACATACCGAGTAAATTTATCCTACTATCTATTCAGAGTTCAACATTTTTTTAATAATTAAAGAAGCTAACCAGTAACATCCTGTTTAAAGTTGATTCATGTAATTGGAAATATTAATATCACCTCTCTTAATTGATCGACTATTATTCCTGCTCTTCAGTGTCCTGCACGTAACTAAGTTCCTACGGACATTTACACTCTAAACTGGGACCGATATTTCATCTATATAAGGTACAAGGAAGTCCTCGTTTACAATGGCCAAGACCTTCTTTAAGGCTAGATAACGTTCAGGCTCAACGTCCCGTTTCACTGCAACATGTTTTCCACTTGTAATTCAAGACAGTAAATAGACATTAGATTTATGGTAACACACATTGATTTTGTAAATACCATCACCATGTGTTCATGTGACATACCAGTGTTCATTGTAACCGATCTGTCCATTTGTTTTACCGGATAGCATGTCCTTTAATGCCGGGCCAGCATGGCTATAGAACATCCGCATGAATTAACGTAAAACGCGTGAAACAAACCAAAATCTTTCCTAAAAAAATGTTTAACTAAGTGAATACAGTGCAAGAGATATATAAAAATAGAATGAGTAGAATAGAAATACAGAATAAATAATGAGAAAGAATAGACATAAAGATAAATGATGAAGAAATAGAAAGAATAGATGAAAGAAATAATAAATAGAATAGTTAGAGAAAGAACAGATAGATAGATAGATAGAAGATAGAGGACAGAGGCAGACAAATTAGATAGAAAGATAACAGATAGATAGAAAAAAGATAGAAAAAATAATAAATATGGAAGAAAAAAGACTAGATTGAAAAACAGAGAAAAGAATAAATAGAAGAAATAGCTGTAAGAAACGATAACTGAAAGAATAATAGTAAATGATTAGAGATACAATCTAAATAATATAGCAACCCTACATATCCTAAGCTTGCACATTTTGATCTATCTTGTAGCACTAAAAAGTGTTTAGCCTTGCATTTAGCCCAAATATAATTAAAAACATCTACCTAGGGTTCCCCCTATTACTACTCAGGTAAAACAGACAGTTGCAACCTGCAGACCACACCTGGCAGCTTTTCCTTGGCTTGCAATTCAAAACAAAGGTCACCTCACGCTGTTTTTTTCAATGATTTATTTATAAATGAATAATTAAAAAAAAAAAATGTGAGGTCAAGGTAAAGACGACAGCTTGGGTTTGATATTATCTTGATTGGAAGGGCCATGGTTATTGGCCCTCCAAAGCCATAATAAACATTTCCTGTACTGTATTCCTCAAAAATATATTAGATGTAATAACAATGTAATGGCCATAACTGAAATGTTTAATTGACAGCTATAAGACCCCTTTCACATCAGCTTTTCTTCTAATGGCCGACTTGCGCCAAGCCCCCATTCATTCTCTTTGGGACTTGCAGTAGGTGCGGTAAGTGCAGTTTGTTGCTGCGATCCGGCAAATCTGGCAGTTCCGACAGGTCAAAAAAAGCACGGTTAGCTGCATTTTTTTGACTCGCCGCAACTCCGTCCTCCTCGACCTATCTGTGTTCATCAAGGCTCGGTTTTGGGACCATTACTCTTCTCCATCTACACCCTCGGTCTAGGACAACTCATTGAGTCCCACGGCCTACAATACAACCTCTATGTCGACAACATCCATATCTATTTGCTGGGCCTGACATCACCTCCCTACTTTCCAAAATTCCACAATGCCTGTCTGCCATCTCATCATTCTTTTCTGCTTGAACATAGACAAAACGGAGTTCGCCTTCTCCCCGTGTCACTGTCCCTCCCACCAGACCTTTCCGTCACTGTCAATGACTGTTCACTCTCACCAGTCCGCTCCCTTAGACCGCTGTACTATTGTTTTTATATCAGGTTAATCCTTGACTCTTTTCTCTCCTTCAAATCCCACATCCAAGCCCTCGCCACTGCCTGCCAACTCAAGCTCAAAAACATCTTCCGAATCTGCTCTTTCCTTGACCGCAACACTGTCAAAACACTTGTCCATGCTCTCATCATCTCCCGCCTTGACTACTGCAACCTCCTGCTCACCGGCCTCCCTGCTACCTCCCTCTTACCTCTCCAATCTATCCTCAATTCCGCTGCCCGACAAATCCAGCTGTCTCCTCGCTACTCCCCTTTCTCCCCCCTCTGCTAAGCCCTTCACTGGCTCCCCCCTTCCTAGAGATCCCAATTCAAAACCTTAACCATGACATACAAAGCCATCCACAACCTGTCCCCCCCATACATCTCTAACAAGGTTCCCCGATACCTACCCTCACGCAACCTGCATTCCTCCCAAGAGCTCCTTCTCTACTCCCCTCTAATCTCCTCCTATCACAACCGCATACAAGATTTCTCCCATGCATCCACCATACTCTGGAACACTGTCCCGCAACATATCAGACATTCACCTACCTTGGGAACCTTCAAAAGAAACTTGAAGACCCATCTCTTCCGACAAGCCTATAGCTTACATTAAGACCTGGTTCACCGGACCGTCTCACGTTCGGCATTTCCCCTCCTACTGTATCCCCACCAGTCCATTGTAGACTGTGAGCCCTAGTGGACAGGGTCCTCTCTCCTCCTGTACCTGTACGATTTGATTGCCAATACTTAGTGTACTTGTCCTCGTCTGCCCTTTTTATATGTAAAGCGCTATGGAATCTATATAAATAATAATAACTGCAGGATTTGCAGGATCATGGCAAAAACCGCACTTGCTGCACCTGCCGCAAGTCCCATAGACAATGAATGGGGCTTGCCACAAGTCGGCTGTTACGCGGGAGATGCATAAATCTGCCGGATTTGCTGTGAATCAGCAAAAACGTTGATGTGAAAGAAGCCTAACTGTGACTCTTTGATCACTGTATTTGGTCAAATGCTGCAATGGTCATGATATACGAGCAAAAATTCCTGTCATTTTACTATACAATACAATTTTCCAAAATACATTTCTACCTGCATTCTCCAAGCGTCATATTAATACAATTTCATAGAATTTATTGTGTTATATGAAGGACATTCTCAAGCCAACTGATATAATGTCAGATAAAATAAACAGATTTTATAAAAAAGAAGAAGACTAGATACCGCAGAGATTCAGACAATTTTATGTGCTATAATCTATGGGAGAGCTACTTAAACTTCCTAGCATAACATGTCCCCTTAGATGAGATGGCCCAAATACAAGCATACATAGGATGGGATAAGCTACACCGATCACAACCGTGAGGTACGTGTACAAATTTTCTGCTGAGGATTTAACAGAGGATCCACTGAAAATCTGCATGAAATCCACAACAAAATTGAATGTGTTACATAGAGGATTTGTCATGGATTCTTTTATGGATTCGCTGCAGATTTATCCCTATACATTGTAAAGTCTCAAATCTGGAATGAAAATCTGCAGCATAAATTGACATGCTGAGTTTCTGCTATGGATTTTCTTGCAATGTGTGGACGAGATATGGTAAGATGTCATCTTCCACTTTGATGTTACTGTAATGTGCTGAGAATATTCTAACTGCAAATCTGGATGTAAAATCGACAGCAAATCTACAAATGAATATACCCTTAACCTCTTCACCCAGGGCGATTTTCTGTTTTTCGTTTTTGCTTTTTCCTCCCCCTCTTCCAAAAGCAATACCTTATTTATTTTTCCATCAATATAGCCATAGGAAGGTTTATTTTTATGCGGGATGAGTTGTAATTTTGAATGATATCATATCAGTGCATTCGAATAAATAGGATAATTGCCTCTGGGCGCTTCAGGAGGATGAAGAGGATCTCAAGGAAGAACATAAATTTATTGTTACATTCAAATTAAAAAATGGACAACGCGTTTTGGCTAGCGAAAGCCTTCATCAGTTTCTCCCAGTTAGAGCAATCACTCTTTTTTCAACTGGCTTAGGCCCCTTTCACATCAGCGTTTTTTTTCAAATCGCGGCAGATGCGGTGAAAAAAACGCATCTGCCGCGATTACCGCATACCGGCTGCACTTGCGGCACGGTTGCGGCGCGGTTGGGGCAAGCCCCATACAATGTATAGGCGGGCTTGCGGCAGGTGCGGCAAGTGCGGTTTTTGGCACTTGCGGCAGGTGCGGCCACGAAAAAAAATGCTGACAGCCGCGTTTTTTTTCGCGGCCGCACCTTCCGCAAGTGCCAAAACCGCACTTGCCGCACCTGCCGCAAGCCCGCCTATACATTGTATGGGGCTTGCCGCAACCGCGCCGCAACCGTGCCGCAAGTGCAGCCGGTATGCGGTAATCGCGGCAGATGCGGTTTTTTCACCGCATCTGCCGCAATTTGAAAAAAACGCTGATGTGAAAGGGGCCTAAGGCTGCTTTCACATCAGCGGTTTTCACTGATTGCGGCAGTTGCGGTGAAAAAAAACGCAACTGCCGTGATTAGCGCATAACGGCCGCACTTGCAGTTCACTTGCGGCAAGCCCCATACAATGTCTATGGGGCTTGTGGTAAGTGTGCGGCAGGTGCGGCAAGTGCGGTTTCAGCACTTGCGGGAGGTGCGGCCGCAAAAAAACGCGGTATGCCGCGGTTTTTTCGCGGCTGCACCTGCCACAAGTGCCGATACCGCACTTGCCGCAAACCCCATAGACATTGTATGGGGCTTGCCGCAAGTGAACCGCAAGTGCGGCTGTTTTTTTTCACCGCAACTGCCGCGATCAGCGAAACCCGCTGATGTGAAAGCAGCCTAACACAGTACCAAACCATTACTTTTTCTTCTATTGCATTAAAAGCATGGCCTTACTGTCACCCAAAGGGGAGAATCAGATTTGGGTCACTATGTATATTAGAAAGGTGAACCTTGTTCCAATAATGTGCAATAACAAAATTGTTGGCTTTTATATCTACTGTATCTGTAATGCAGTCATATTAAAAAGTTAATTATGTTCTGACCAACCCATTTCTCTAACAAAAATGTTAGAAACTAAGTGCAGTATACAGATATGTTTTCTGAACGTGTACTGCTTTGTAGATGTCAAGCATATACCACAAACAAGCTGATTAAAGGAATTCTGCATGGTACATTGTTATATGGGGAAGTCAAACCTTTGTACTGATTTTTATATCTGACTATATTAAACCAGTGGCACTCAAACCTCCAAGGGTCCATTAAAAATGTATTGTTTATTGCTTATACTTTACATTCTTTTCCTGTTGATTCATGATTGTAATAATCCATTGAAATTGTGTATGCAATAAAAATTGAAATGCAATTTTCCTTGGGGAAATATTGCATTTTAAATATCCAATTGTCTTTATTCAAAGTTACAAGAATATTAAAAAAAGATAAGCAATTTCTACTTTAGCAGTATTTTTCCAGATTTCCATGCAAATATCTGGATTGCATGTATTTGCCAAATGAAGGATGAAAATATGTCTGTTTCTTAAGTAATGTGAGGGCAGCATGCTGTAGGGGATAAAACACAGAATTCTACGATGTGCCACATGTCAAGCTCTTGTGCTGTTTTTACCAAAACTGACTGTTTTATCACTAGGACATTATTATTGCTGTGACTAGCTGGCTCTTGCTATGTTGCCCATCTCTGCCACCTTTTGCGATTAGTAGCACTCTGTCTATAGTCATTGTACATTGAAAGCCATGTGGGAGCTAAATCTAAAAAATACTGATTGTGGCAGAACCGCTGCAATTAGTAAATTAGTGATACATCATTGGATTCAGGCGCTCTTTGCCTACATCATGCTGCTCTCAGATGAGGCAGCAAAACCCTACTGACAGGTTCCCTTTATGAAATCATTCGGTATTACATCTTGTCCTTTGATAAGTGGTTTAAACCCCTTCATGACCAATGACGTATAGATACATCATTGGTCACCTTCCTCCCTTTGATACGAGCTCATACACTGATGGCCACTTTACACGTCCCAACATCGGTCCGATATTGGATACAACGCCGCAGGAGCGCGCTTTTTCTGGGCAAAATTCCAAGATCGCATAGGAGATGTTACACAGCGCGATATCGGCAGGCAACGCAACAGCGATGTGTACGCCCCCTTGTACAGCCGACCCAGGAACGACCATTTAACTTGGGAGAGAATAGGGGAAGTTGTACTCCACATCGTTGTTGGGCTTTCAACAGCACGATCCGGCCACATCGTCCATCCAATATCGGGCCATTGGAGAGCCTGCTCATTTCTTCCCCGATATCGTTTTGGCATCGTTTGTGCATCGTATTGGACACTTACACTATACAACGCACGAACGATATCGGGGCCAACGCACGAACCACGTGAATTTTTATCGGAGTCGGACGTTGATATTGGGACGTGTAAAGTGGCCATGAGAACTCATCATTCAATGTACATGAAGTCTGTTTTGATCAGCCAACACGTGCAGCTCCTGCTAACCCTTTAGATCACACTGTCAAACACTGTCTGCATGATATAACACGTGGCAGCGGAGATCAAGCTATTCCACACTGCCATCAGCGATCACAGGGCACTGATGAGTTGCCATGACAGCGAGAGTACTGTTCTGTACTGCAAGAGCAATCGGACTGTGCAGTGTTGAAGCGCCCTAAGCAGCAATGTGAAATAAAGAGAAAGTTAAAAAAAAGAAAACAAAAACATAAAAATTCCAATTACCCCCCTTTAGCCCCATAGAAATTAAAAGCTTAACCCCCATTACGCTTGACATCACCACGTTCAGAAATGCCTGATCTAGCAAAATGTAAAATCAGTCAATCTGATTGGTAAACTGCGAAACAGAAAAAAAAGTCAAAATGCCAAAATTATGTTTTTTTGGTCACCACAGTATTGCAATAAAATACAATAACGGGCGATCAAACATCACATCTACCCAAAAATGATATGATTAAACACTTCAGCTCAAAATGCAAAAAATAAGCCTTCATAGAGTCCTAAATACCAAAAAAAGTGAATGCTATTTTTTTTTTTTTTACAAAATTCTTAATTTTGTTTACACCAATTAGATAAAAGTAAAAGTACACATGTTTGGTATCCACAAACATGGACTGACCTGAGGCATCGTACTGATGCATCAGTTTTACCATATCCTCATCCCCCTGATTAAGTGGTTTGGAGTTTCCAAGCCACAAAATGTTCTTGGGGTTCACCTACCTGGGTTCCTCCCTGTATGGTGACCCTGTCACATGGCTGCAGGCGGTTTAGGTAATACCTGGTTTATTAACGAGTCTTTTCACTAAGCTGTATCTGTATTATATGCATTATTACATGCACTTTAGAATTATTCACTATGTGAAAACTTGCCTATGACAGGGTGTATATGGATATGTATCTCTGTGGCTAATGTGACTATTGACAATATGATCTACATATCTGACAATATGATGACTACTCTGTATGGGTACACCATTGGTCCGAATACCAACTCTAATGATAAATCAGCTGCTAATCTGTGTGCAATTTTATTTGTGCCTTCTGTTGTAAAGCTGTTAATTTATGTCATGACAATTGTATGACTCTGTAACAATCTCCCAACTGTCTGCATCCTGGTGGCATCGGTCACCTAACACCGCCACCTCTCCTGAGCTTTTTTAATGGCAGTATTTGAAGCCTTGACTCTCTTTTTCCTCCCAGTCTTGCTATTTAGAGTAGCTTCACAGGGGCGCCCTACTCAGGGTTGCTCCTGTTATGTGTATACATATGGAAATTCGTGTTCTAACATATAGTGATCATGGTGAATAAAAAATGTTTTAAAAAGAATGAGAAATTTCACTTTGTAATTTCAATGCACTGATATGGGCACAAAAGTAAAAGAAAGACAGCGGGGCGCGGGATCTAAGTGTAGATGGATATTTACATAAATTTATAGTGCATAGATTTTACTCTCTCCAAGTATAGTTCTTCTATGTTCGTTTTATGATCCGTGTAGTGGATTGGCTCTTTTACTGATCCTCTAGTCTGCTGCACTTTCAGGAAGCAATGTGAGTCCCGTCCAGAAGCTACCACGTTGATATTGGAATAAATAGGATAATTCCATTTCAGCGCTTACGGAGAATAAAGAGGATCTCAAGGAAGGTTTTCTTCTGATCTTGTAATGAGCCATAAATCCTCCTGACAGATTTAAACCTGAAGATCTGAAGAATCTGCTTCAGAGACAGTGAGGGCACCAGGTTTATATGTACATTATGATCATAAAAACTTTCACACCACTAAGCCTGACTAATTAAGGATTCTCTCTAGACGCTGTTTGTTTATTTAAATGTCCATCTATTTTACCTTGCATATGCACTGGTTGTGTGTATATATGGCTCGGGTCTCACTAGAGTCAGCCTTTTGGCTGAGGCTTTCGTCTAAAATTCCGTCTAAAACTTCCGTCTAAAACTTAGAATTCTACAGCCTGAGCGCATAGTGTTTACCTGCCTATATATTGCTATGGTTACTGGGCTCCCAGCGTAGTCAGCTGCTTGATATAGAAGTCCCGGATATGCGCTTTTGCTGAGCGCACATGAAAACACTGCAAACCGTGTTTCCTGTGCGCTCAGCAAAAGCGCATATCCGGGACTTCTATATCAAGAGGCCAGCTATGCTGGGAGCCCAGTAACCATACCAATATATAGGCAGGTTAACACTATGCGCTCAGGCTGCAGAATTCTAAGTGTTAGACAGAAGCGTCAGCCAAAAAACTGACACTAGTGTGACCCTAGCCTATGTGTGTTTCTTTAAATCTTTTGTCATTTCGTGTCTGATGAAGAGACAATAAGAGGTCTCAAAAGCTTGCTTGTAACATCAATTACTTTATTTTCATTGGCCATTAAAAGGCATCACAACTACAAGATTATTATTTTGTTTCTCCCACTGAGAGCAATCAATCTTTAATGCAATAGCTACTACATACATTCACTTAGCAATAAACGAGTAAGTCACAAAACCACAGGATAGACGCTTAAAGGGGAACTTTGGGGAAATAAATGTTTTTTTGTACTATCCGTGCCTTCATACACTAAGAAGCTGTGCTGGCCACTGCAGTTCTATTATCTTTAGGCCACTTGTAAATCAATAAAATATTAGCTGCTCCTCAGCCCTCACTCCTCCTGTATTGGATGTTACATCACAGACCAATGTAAGGCTGCTGCATAGAATGAGGGGGGTGGGATGTGGTGGCAGTGTGGTTGCCTGCATCATGCTCTTCCCACCTGCCAGCCCCCTGATACTTACCTCCATGGAACCTGTGGTCATGTATCCTGTTTTAATGCTGGACACAAACAAGGATTAGGGGGCTGGCAGGTAGGAAGAGCATGGAGCCAGTGGCCACATCCTGGCCATGCCCCCCTGTTCTCTGTAGTAGATATACATTAGTCTGTGATGTAACGCCCCACATGGGAGGGGTAAGGGTTGAGAAGCAGCTACTATTTTAATGATTTACAAGTGGTCTTAAAACAGTAGAACTGCAGTGGCCAGCTCAGCTTCATAGTGCACTAGGGCAGGGACAGTACAACATTTTTTTTTATCTCCCTAGAGTATCTCTTTAAAGAGTATAATAAATATCTAGGTTGGTGGGGCATAATAAAATAGAAATGCTATTTGTCTATCATTGAATTATGTTTTTTTTATAGCAATTGTTAATTAATATTGGTCAAGTATAAACATACACAGAAGACATACACAGAAGTATAAACATACACAGAAGACATTTTTCATTTTAAAGTGTACATGCCACTAGGTTCTTCCCCATATAAATGTAACCCCTGCCAGTTAGCCCTTATATACAGCATTTTACAATGTATATCAGTTCCAGGCTGATTTATATAACGAAATCAAGACTAGTGACGCCCATCAGTCCAAATCGCCCCATAGGTGAGTATACTAAAAAGCTCTTTTTTATATAATGCAGATCAGCCTGAGGACTTATATACACCATTCTAGTATATAGGGGCATATTGGGGGTGGCTGCATCTTCTATGAGAAAGACCTGGTGACAGGTTACCTTTATAGCAAACATACGAAAAAGAAAATACATTTTATGTTAGGGCCCCTTTTACACTGGCGTTTTTTGAAAATGCTGCAGATCCGGCAGATTTACTGCATCTGCCCCATCTGCCGCCTAGCAGCCGCACTGTTTTTTTTGCCGCAGCAAGTACCGCATCTGCCGCAACCAGCAGAACTGCCCTTGCCACACCCAACAGTAAATCTGCCGCAATTTCAAAAAAACGCCAGTGAGAATGGGGTCTAACTTGCACACGAGAGAAACAGATGGTCTGTCCTACTCTGTTCAAGTATGAAGATACTATATATAAAATATAATCAGGCTCGGTGGGGATTTACCACATTCAATAAAACAATCAATGGCATTGTTCACACACAATTTGCGTTTTTTTTTTAGCACTCCCAAAACCACATGCGTTTTTTTAAGAGTGCCAAAAAATGTTCCTTGTGTGTGTGAAAGCTTTAAAAACGTTTTTGGAATTAGTCACTTTTTCACCAAATAACCAAAAACTCATGGGATAAAAATTTGTGTTTTGACCAGGTGGAATTTTTTTTTCCGTTTTCCAGTCGACCAAGGGGGGTGCTATCGAAAAATGATTTTATTGTTTTCTTCTTGATATAGGGGGGGGTACTGTTGAAAAATTTTTTTTTCCTGGAGTTGCTGTCCCGTTTCCAAGAAATGCTAGCGTTAACGCATGTGCCTGCATTTGCCCTGCGTTAACGCATGCATTTCCCATTGGGGCGTAGCCTTAGGCTGGGGTCACAGTTGACATGCGTTTTTTTAGTGCCTTTTAAAAACTCATGCGTTTTAACATGCGTTTTGTCATGTCAGCATGAGTTTTTTAAGGTGTGTGATGGCTCACTGCGTTTTTGGCTGCGTTTTTAAATCTGCACCAAAAAATAGTGCATGTACTATTTTTTGGTGCGTTTTGAAAAACGCAAGCATTTTTGTAGAAAACGCATGCATTTTTATAACATGGGCCTCTATGGAAAACGCATGCAAAAACGCATGTACAATTAGTACCATTTAGTGCCATTCAAAAACGCATGCGTTTTCCATAGGAGCCCATGTTAAAAAAACGCATGCGTTTTCTAAAACACTTGCGTTTTTATAACATGGGCTCCTATGGAAAACGCATGCGTTTTTGAATGGCACTAATTGTACATGCGTTTTTGCATGTGTTTCCCATAAGGCCCCTTATTAAAAAACACATGCGTTTTCGAAAATGCACCAAAAACGCATGGTACAGTCACACATGCGTTTTTGCTATTAGGGCATGCGTTTTTTAACATGGGGGCCTATGGGTGCGTTTTTACATGCGTTTTTGAAAACGCAGGTCTCCAAAAACGCTTGTAAAAAATGCTACTGTGACCCTAGCCTAACACATGATGGAGGCAGTGTGATAGTCGAACATGCATGGCTCCATTTGGCGCTTGGTCACTAGTGTTTATTGATGATGTGACTTGAGACAGAAGCAGTGGGATGAATGCTGAAGTGTACAGGGCGATGCTGTCAGCTCAGATTAATCCACATGCAGCAGGTTTTATTGAATGGCGCTTCAAGTACAGATGGACCTTGACCCAAAACATGATGCAAAAGCAACCCAAGGTTTTTTTAAGGCAAAGAAGTGAATATACATGGCCCCCATCCCGGTACATAACCCCCACCAGTGTATATAATCCCCGTTCTAGTATATGGCCCCTATCCTGAGATATCATACCACCATCCTGGTATATAGCCATCCATCATGGTATACGGACCCCATCCTGGTACATAGCCCCCGATCCTGGTATGTCATCCTCCCATTCTTGTGCATGGTACCTTATCATGGTATATAGCCCTCAATTCTGGTCTAATAATTACTTCATCCTGGTCCATAGCCCCCATTATGGTATATCAGTCCCCATCCTGGTACTGTATATGGCCCCCATCTTGGTACATAGTCCCCCATCATGGTATATCATCCCCCCATCCTGGTACAAAGCTCCATCCTGGTAAATAGCCGCACACATCCTGCTGTACTATCCCCCATTCTGGATCATGGTATATCAAGGTATATCCTCCCCCATTCTGGTACAAAGCCCCGCATCCTGGTACATAGCTCCATTCGGGAATAAATTCACACCCATCCTGCTATACTATCCTCCATCTGGATCATGGTATATCATGGTATATCGTCCTCCATTCTGGTACAAAGGCTCCCATCCTGGTACATAGGCCCTCATCCTGGTAAACCATCCCCCATCCTGATACAAGTTCCCTCATCATAGTGTGTAGCCCCCCATCCTGGTATTAGACCCCCATCTTGGATTATAGCCCCCCCCCCACGTTCTGGTATTAGGCACCCCTTCCTGGTATATGGCCCCTCATCCTGGTGCACACAAAAAGTATAAATGATTCATCTCACCTCCCTATCACTCCCTTGCAGAACTGCAGCATTCTTCGGTCAGTTTGTTCAAGCATTTGATCATGTGAGTAGTGTAAGCAGCGATGACATCACTGTCCTGTACCGCTCACATGACTGGGACATGCTGGGACATGCTGGGACAAGACAGGAGGATGCCATGGTTCTGGGAACGATTGGAGGTGAGTATGATCATCCATTGTTGAATATTCACTGCTTCCCCTGCTAAAGATGATGCGTAGGAAGCAATGAATATCCACACACGATAGCAAGAGGCAGCAGAGGCAGCAGGAGGTCACGTGAACACATTCATTAGTCTAATACAATATTCACCTCTTCCCTTGCCCAGTGCCAGCTTCAGTGCTGAGGTGACGGATTGGGACAAGTGAAGTGAATATTATGTTAGCCTAATGAGTGGGCCCACGTGACCACCCACTGCCTCTGCAGCCTGCTCCAGCCTCAGGTCTCTTCTCCAAAGCCACAACCCACACTGGAAATTAACGTTGACTCAAGTATAAGCCAAAGTTGGCTTTTTCAGCATAAAAAATGTGCTGAAAAACCTGGCTTATACTTGAGTATATATGCTACACCTAAAAGTCTACAATTCAATTGCATCCTAGTTGTTTCATTTTTAATAAAAAAAAATATTGGCATGCAGAGTTCAAAAAAAGAAGAATCGGTCACTATTTGAACCTAACTGTATATGGGCGAGAAAAACAATTGATGCTACCTGGACAATCTTAGTGACCTACATTTTTTTTTTTATGGATCCATTACAATTTTGTAGCATAGGACACTATAAATGGTTCTGTAACTGATTGTAGAATAATAGCTGCTGAGAATAAACTAATGTTTTGCATACGGATGCTAGGTGAGAAGATAATTGCACACTCGCCCAATTTTTCTGGATGAGAATGGGACAGATTTTTTTTTATACGCTAGTGTGTGTGAGCCCTAATAGTGAGGTTTTGAGTCTTATTAGTGAAGACTAATCAATGTTGGGGCATGTTCACACATCTCCCGGCTAGTATTTAGCTTTTTTCAGTGAAGCGGAGATGCGTGAGCACCGCCGCTTTCTGGTGACACAGCTAGCAGCGTTTCCCTGTCTGCTCGGCTTAAGCGGACACTAGGCAGCCTCCTGTGTGAAGTGGTTACCACGATCAACATCGGGTAACCAGGGGCTGCGTCACCAGGAAGTGGTGGTGCTCACGCATCTCCACTTCACTGAAAAAAGCTAAGTATTTAGTGGAGACCCGCTAAATACTAGCCGAGGAGATGTGTGAAAATGGCCTTTGTCACACAATAATACCCAATAATAGTTTCCTTCAATAGGCAATGTGAGTGGGAAAACCCACAGATACACGGGGAGATCATACAAACTCCTTGCAGATGTTGTCCTTGCTGGAATTTGAAGCCATGATCCAGTGCTGTAAAGCAACAGTGTCAATCATAGAGCCACCATGACTTGCCAACTTCAAATTTTGGCAGGTCTGCTCATAATTTCAACCTTTTGTGATTTTTCTTTTCTTTTTTTTTTGTTTATTTTTTCCTCCCCTTCTTCCAAGAATCATAAGTTTTTTTTCCATCCACATGCACATATGAGGACAAGTTGAACTTTTGAATGACACTATTTTATCATGTGATGCACTGGAAAGTGTGAAAAAAATCCAAATGCATTGAAATTGCAATCAAAAGTAAAATTTCACAATTTTTTTATTTATTACATTCAAATTTCGGTAAATGCTAGTGCTATACACAGCAGTGCAACAAAAATGTTATATTTAGATTAGGGATGAGCGAGTATACTCGCTACTATTCGGAACTCGCCGAATAGTAGCGGTATTCGGCTACTCACTACTCTCCAAGTATCTTATAATTACTCGGGAGTAGCGAGTAGTCCAAATATTTTCGCAGGGTATCTATAGATACACTGCTAAAGTACCCTAAAAGTGAATAAAAGTTGTTAAACATAATAAAATTACATACTCACCTGTCCGACACCTGCACCGGAACTGTCCCAGAAGACCTGCGATCACCTGGACAAGGACCTGTGACTTCCAGCCAATCAGATGGCCGGTAGCAATCTGACCAATCAGATGGCGACACGTCACAACCACGTGATCGCTAGCGGCTACCTGATTGGCCAGATTGCAAGGTCCTGGCAGTACACCTAGGACCTTGCAATCTGGCCAATCAGGTGGCCGCTAGTGATCAGGTGGTTGTGACGTGTCGCCATCTGATTGGCCAGATCACTACCGGCCATCTGATTGGCTGGAAGTCACAGGTCCTTGTCCAGTGATTGCAGGTCTTGTGGGACGATCCCGATGCAGGCGTCGGACAGGTGAGTATGTAATTTTATTATTTTTAACAACTTTGATTCACTTTTATGCTACTTTCGCAGTGTATCTATAGATACACTGCGAAAGTATTTGGACTCGCTATACTCGCAATGAGTACCGAGTACCGGGACCTACTCGTTGCGATTATAGCGAGTCCGAATAGTGAAGTACTCGCTCATCCCTAGTTTAGATATTTAGCCATGAAAGATGTGGAGTCAGTATTTAAGCTCAAATCAAAGTCAGAGATTTGGCATGTACACAGTACATAATATGTCATCAAGGGGTTTAAAGTAGGAAGCTGTAGATTACTGAATTACGAAATCAGACAGTACAATGATTGGCTGATGTATGACAGTGTTTTTTTACTAGTTGGCACAATTCCTTTAATATTGTTTTCAAGAGTCAATTTTATGTATGATGAGTAGACAAAGATGATATCCCTCAAATTTAAAAAAATATACCCCTATTAATTACTATATCATAACTTAGAGCTAAGGGCAAGGTTTGCCAGTTACATTAGCCTTTAATATCTACAATTTATTTATAACATTCTTGAGTGTACCTGCACTCAGCTTCCATAGAGATTTTTTTTTAAGCAGAAGAGAACATAAATGCAGCCATATTGGTTGACTTCACTACATTCAATTGTCATGATTATTACAGTGTTTTTCTTACTATACTGATATATTGAATATCTAGTTATCATTTAGTGTAGCACAGATGGAGCAGCACAGAGCAGCAGTAGCAGTGTCTCTAGCAGTAACTCTCTAAAAATGGCAATGACAGCAAATGGCCGCTTCATATATCGCGAGAGACATGCCTAAGGCAGACAAAGACACAAGCCAGCCAATGACACAAGCCCTTGTGTCTACAATTAGAGGAAGTTTTATGCGTCCTGATTGGCTGCCAGCCCAGGGCATCCACACATAAGGTGATGGGAAAAAAATGTAGTCCAACGCTCCATTAACCCCTACCCACACCCTCACCTCATCAAACACTCCCTGCTCACTATCCTACACTGTCAGAAAGTAGAATAGACATCACGAAGCGATCACTGATCTCAGGGAGACCAGTCCAAGAAAACACTGTGGGCAGCTGGCTAAAGCGCTCACCATAGTGAATTCCTAGGCACATTGCCCCCTGGGAATTACAAATATGCAAATAGAGTCTCAAACACGGGACTAGCCAGATATCCCTCCACGGAAGGACCTAGCCTTGAGGTGGCTCCTTGCGGAGATCACCATAACCACCATATTAAGTGGCCCTTTCAATATCTTGCTCTTTATGAGTTTAAGGATATATCCAGGTATCTATCCAGGTATCTATCCACAGACAGCTGTTTCGGGGTGTTGCCCCTCATCAGTGTGGAGTAGGATTTTGGCTAGGTGGGAGCAATGCCTAGTAGTTCAACATCACGAAGCGATCACTGATCTCAGGGAGACCAGTCCAAGAAAATACTGCCGGTAGCCGGCTAAAGTGCTCAACACAGTGAATTCCTAGGTGTAGAAGGTAGAATAGAAGCATCACTTCAATGCAATAATGCTTTTTTTCATCCAAGTTACTGAACAAAGCCGCGTTTACAGATTTTTTTAGTAAATTGC
The DNA here is from genome assembly GCA_033576535.1 of Allobates femoralis. Classification (NCBI taxonomy): domain Eukaryota; kingdom Metazoa; phylum Chordata; class Amphibia; order Anura; family Aromobatidae; genus Allobates; species Allobates femoralis. Next base: position 143,280,461 of record JARQOC010000006.1, read on the forward strand.
TCTTGTTTTCTGATCACGAACTGATGCTGCAGTGTTGGCGCTGAATTTGAAATTGGCAAACTTGTTCAGGAAAAGTTCGCTTATCTCTAGCTGTAATCTCTTCACTGAACTTTGATTGATAACATTCTCTGCAGCACATGTGTACAAAGCAAGCTATGAATTAAGTGCCAGTGAATTATCACAGAAGTACGCTTGTATGATGAGCATTGACTTCAACCACTCCCTGCACTACCACATAGGCTGGAAGTGAACAGCTGCAGGGACAATAAAACTCCCTTTTCTCCCTGTAGTCGCTGCTCCAACACACTGGGTAAAAATGATTAAAAGCTATTTTCCTACAGATTACAACTATATCTGCAGGTAAATAGCATTTCTGGATGTGATAGATTCCCTTTATGTTTTACTAAAATGTTACTAAAATGTTACTAAAAATGTTTTATTAAATAATCAGTAGAAATAAAGAGTTTTGAATTTTACATAAAATGTAAATCATAAAGTATTTTTGTTGTTAGTATTCTTTAGGAAGTACAAACATCTTTTTCACCAAAATATGTTAAATATGTTGCAAAACATCTGAATAATTGGAAAAAAGGTTCTTCTTCCAAGTAAACATCAAGCCACAAATTTGTGGGAAAGATGAATAATGTGTGATCTCCTGCTGCTTGAATATAACAAGATGCAAAAACACTGTGCCAAATGAAAAAACACAGCACAAGTTTGAGTAAGATTCTGGAAAACCCATGTTACTTAAATCCTTTAATATCTAAAAACATTTAGGGGCTTTTTTACTGTACCTTATTCTGCTTGCAGGTAGCACATTACAAGGACAAGTTAATTTTATATCCGATTAAAGCTGCATTAAAAATAATGATTTTATGGTTTAGTAAGGCTAGGTTCACACTTAAAACCTGAATTGCGTTCACCGCATCCAGATCCGGAATTGGTGAACGCAATTGCGGTCCCACATATTTTTTATGAAAAATGTGTGGAGGGAACTGCATTGCAATAACTGGATTGCTCAGGATGTGTAATCCTGAGCAATCCGGTTCCTGTATACTTTGCTTAACCCGGCTGCCGCCGGGATATGCAAAGTGCTTAAACTGTTAAAAAAGCTGTATTGTTAATATTAATTTTGGCCATCATGTCTCTAAGGGGTGCCCACCCCCCCTAGAGACATGCTACCCATTGTGAAGCAATCCGTTTTTTATAATAGGCTCCTATGAGGAGCGTTTCCTGCTCCGGTTTTGAGCTTTTTAAAAGCTCAAAACCGGATCAGGTTTTAAAAAAAACAAAAACCTGAAGTGTGACCCTAGCCTAAGTATACATTATGCATGATGGGACAATTTCCCATGCTACCTCTACCTAAAGGTACCATTACACACAGAGTTATATTGCTTGCAACTCACTGGTTGCAGTGAAATCATGGACACATTGTTCCATTTTGTGGCTGTGTACAAATGTAACAATGTGTCCATGATTTCACTGCAACCAGTGAGTTGCAAGCAATATATCTCTGAGTGTAACGGTACCTTTAGAGATATTTAAAAACAATAAAAGGGCTCTACAAGAATGAAATAAAGGGCTTCACTAACATAAAACAAACTGTAGCTCATGTCAGAGCGAGCTGCAGACTGAAGACACAAAGCTACAGAGACCTGTGTGTCAACTGACAAAAGCTGTATCACACATATCTAAGGCAGTGGCCAGGAGCAATGATCTCATATGTGAAATATATTTTTTTCTCCCAGTGAACAAATGGGATTATTTCCAGATGTTTTTTGTTTCCTCGTTGAAGGCAGTCTGTATCCGCGTAGTGCTATAAAATAGTAGACTGATAAAGGGTGAAAATGTAGCTGGAGATCTCCTTGTTAAGAACAATGTGGGTTAAAAAATATTTCTTCTCATGCCGCAGCCATGCCCCTGGCTGAAATATGTGTGATTGATGTTATTTGATGGGCACTCAGTCAAAACGTGGAGGTAAAGGTAGACAGGATGTTGAATCTCATAGACAATAATGGAAAATTCCACTGCACAGGATGCAGAAGCTGAATAATATATTATAAAGTGCAGATATACAGTTTATACAGACATGAGAATTAAAGTGCAGGGTAGTTACCACAATTGTAATAACATTTCAAGTCATATGGGTGTTGTTCATAAAATGTCGCTGGATAAAAAGAAGGAAAACTGAATAAGCACTGTATATAGAAATTGCTTATACAGAAAAACCATATAACACATAAAAGACTTATAAATACAGTTGAAACCAAACGTTTACATACACTATATAAAAAGACACATATGCATGTTTTTCTCACTATCTGACATGAAATCAGAATAAACCTTTCCCATTTTAGGTCAATTAGGATTACCATAATTATTAATATTTGCCAAATGCCAGAATAATGAGAGAAAATGTTTTAAGGCAATTTAATTACTTTATGCAAACATAACAGTTTACATATATTTCATTAGTATTTGGTACCATTGCCCTTAAACTGTATGACTTGGGTCAAACATTTTGGATATCACTTCACAAGCTTTTCACAATTGTTGGTAGGAATTTGGGCCCATTCCTCCTGGCAGAACTGGTGCAACTGAGCTATGTTTGTAGTTTGCCTTGCTGTCACCTGCCTTTTTGGCTTTTCCCATACATTTTCAATAGAATTGAGATCAGGGCTTTGTGATGGCCACTCCAAACCATTGACTTTGCTATCCTTAGGCTACTTTGTAACCAGTTTGGCAGTATGCTTCGGGTCATTGTCCATTTGGAAGACCCATTTCTGACCCAAGCTTTAACTTGCTGACTGATGTCTTGAGCTGTTGCTTCAGTATTGCCACATAATCTGCTTTCCTCATGATGCCATCTATTTTGTGAAGTGCACCAGTCCCTACTGCAGCAAAACAACCCCACAACATGATGCTGCCTCCCCCGTGTTTCATAGGTGCGATAGTATTCTTAGGCTTCTAAGTTTCTCCCTTTGTCCTCCAAATTTAATGATGCTCATTATGGCCAAACAGTTCAATTTTAGTGTCGTCAGATCATAGGATATGTCTCACAAAATGTACGTCTGTGTTCCTGTGTATATTTGAAAAAATTATTCTAGCTTTTTTAGGTTTCTTTTGGAGTAATGGTTTCTTCCTGGCAGAGTGGCTTTTCACCCCATGTTGATACAGTATTCGTTTCACTGTGGATAGTGACACAATCTTACCAGCTTCCGTCATCATCTTCCCAAGGTCTTTAGCTTTTGTTCTTGGATTAATATGCACAAGTCAGACCAAAGCACGTTCATCTCTGGGACACAAAAATCTGTCCTCCTCCTGAGCGGTATGATGCCTAGACATCCCCATCTTGTTTGTTCTTGCATATAATTGTTTGTACAGATGAATGAGGCATCTTCAGATATCTGGTAATTGCATCCAAAAATGAACCCGACTTGTACAAGTCCACAATTCTGTTCCTGATATTTTGATTGATTTCTTTAGAATTTCTCGTGAGGCTACACAAAGAAGCAGTGTGTTTCAGGTGTACATTAAAATACATGCACCAATGCCTCTTTAATTAAACTTATCAGAAGCTTCCGAACACATGACATCATCATATGGGCTGTCTCAAATTGCTTAAAGGCAAAGTAATATTGGTATATGTATACTTTTGACTTTGCAGAAAGTAATAAAAATGCCTTAACCATTCTCTCTCTGTCATTAATAAAATATTAATAATTATGCTAATCCTAATTGACCTAAAATGGGAAAGGTTTATTCTGATTTCATGTCAGATAGGCAGAAAAACATAATGTATGTAAACCTCTGGTTTCAACTGTATGGACAGATTACATGATTACACATTTATATTACACAACAAAAAAGGAAGATAATTATCATGAATGATGATTCCTCCACTCTGTAATCAGGGCATGTTGAGCTGACAAGTGGGTGATTGATATCTCAGCTGTCCAATCTGGAGCTGGGGCTGGCTGAGCTGTTAGTATTTTGAATGACAACTCAGTCTTCCATTCCTACACTGGAAGGTACTGGGTTTCTGCAGGTGTTTCCTTATCCCTGTTATTGTCCAGCTACTTAACTGGGCAGTTTATCCCAGAACACTGCCATTTTGTATTTGTATATAATGGTGACTTGGAGCCTGCATATGCTCCAGTATGTTTCAAAATAGTAGACCGGGAGTCAAAAATAGAAGTCATTATAGTCAGTTTTGTTGAAAGGAGCAGATGTCTTTATATTAAAACTTAAAATTTAAACTAATTGTCTGCCTTTTTGTTTTGTAATAGCAATGTGCAATCATGTAATCTGTATATATGTCTTAGGGCCCTTTCACATCAGCGTTTTTCGTAATTCGCGGCAGATGCGGTGAAAAAACCGCATCTGCCGCGTTTGCCGCATAACGGTTCCACTTGCGGCACGGTTGCGGTTTTTTCCATAGGAAGTATAGGGGGACTTGCGGCAGATGCGGCAAGTGCGGTATTGCACTTGCGGCAGGTGCGGCAGAGAAAAAAACCGCAGTAAGCCGCGGTTTTTTTCTCTGCCGCACCTGCCGCAAGTGCAATACCGCACTTGCCGCATCTGCCGCAAGTCCCCCTATACTTCCTATGGAAAAAACCGCAACCGTGCCGCAAGTGGAACCGTTATGCGGCAAACGCGGCAGATGCGGTTTTTTCACCGCATCTGCCGCGAATTACGAAAAACGCTGATGTGAAAGGGCCCTTAGGCGGCCGTCACACGGTTCAATATCGTGAGCGATATTGTAAGCGTTCACGTGCACGCGCGATCGCTAACAATATCGTTGACATCGCTGGTGAGATGTCACACAGACAGACTCACCAGCGATGTGGACCAGCGAGATCGCTGGTAACTATGGTACACGTCGGGTTACTAGGCGCCGCGCGGCGCTTAGTAACCCGACGTTTACCATAGATACCATCTCCCAGCATAGGCTCTGCCGCTGGGAGATCGTTCATCGTGGTGTCATACGATGCTGCAGATTGAACAAGCGATGATCGCTTGATATGAGCTCCTGCTCTCATATCTGTGATGTCACGATCAAGCGATTTTACATTGTAAAATCGCTTGATCGCACGTAACGATGCACAAACGATATCGCTTAAGCGATCAAAAAGCAGATCGCTTAAACGATATCGTTCAAGATATTGAAGCGTCTGACGGCCGCTTATAATGTATGTTTGATGTCACATCATGATTTGCCTCTCTAATACATTTCTGTAAATAGTACTTTCTTCTTTTTGTTTTTCTTTTATCAGCGACACTTTGGCAACAACACCCATATGGGTCGAAATGGTATTACTATTGTCTCAAGTTTAACCTTAATTTTCATATACAAAGATATCCACTATATATCTGGACTTTATTATAATGCATCTCAATCCTTCAAACCAGTGTGTGGTGAAATTGTCTATGATTGAAGCATGTGTGAAACAATTCATCAGTTGTGACACAGATCTTGGGAGCGGTATGTGTTCAGTCTGAAGCCTGTCCTTCCAGAAGGGGCTGCAATTTGAATTACATCAGGGACTCCATTTTCTTCTCATTCTTGGAGAACACTTTAACCAATGGTGGATGATTGCCATATGTTTATTACTTTTCCCGTATCTCCAGGTTTTGAATGCATGTAAAACAAATTGCTGACATGTATATGGAACAAGACAGATGAGATTGTGTGGGAGCCATCTCTAAACGATAGTGAGCATTAATGGACAAACCCGAACTGTAAAGTTCAGGGTCCGTACCAAATACCTAGTGGTTTTCAATTATTTCTTTTTAAAAACATATGACGACATGTTCGTTACCATACACTAATTTATAAGGCAATCACAGATACCGGTACGGATTGTGGGGGATTTGGAGCTTCTAGGCCGCAGCTGTACGTTTTTTCTGCACTGAGAATTAAAAAAGATGAGCACCCCTATGCAAATTCTTTCAATTCTTTATTTTTAGACTCATATGACAGCAGGTTTGTTGCCAGTACACTAATGTGTATTGCAATCACAGACGCCTGCACAATGGATGGGGGCGCAGTCTGACTGCAACCACCAATCACAGACACTGTCACAGAAAGTGGGCATCTGTGATTGGCTGTTGAAGTCAATTCCGTAAATATTCATGAGGCCTAATGAGCAGATCCAAAAGCAAATGTGACCTCAGTGCTGGTTTAATTGCCATTTTGCTTTCTTTTCCAGCCCCCGAATCCTTACTGTAACAATTTTATAGGACTAACGTTCGGGTCCCCATAGACGTATCTGGGGTTCTAGATTGAAGCTAAAGTTCGGGTCAAGCCCGGTCCCAAACCTGGACTTTTTAAAAAATCTGTCTAGATCTGCCAAACCCAAATGACTGAAGAGTAACACATCTCTAAGGATAGGGTCATATTAGAGCCATAGGAGCGCTAAAAGCTAGCGTTTTTTTCATGTTGAAATTTTGAAAAACGCTAGCGTTAAAGCTTCCATAGGCTCCCATGCAAAAAACGCATTGTCAAAGTACAACACTTTTGTTACTAGGCGTTGTTGCAAAAGCAACAAAAAATGTGGTAAGCAGCGTCTTTGGGGGCATTTGCAAAAACTCATGTGTTTTTTTAACATGACAGTCTATGGGAAACGCATGCGTTAATGCTAGCGCTAAAAAGGGAAAAAATGCCATAAATATGGCAAAGGAAAAAACTGCCTCCTTTAACGCATCCTTGCAAAGTATGAACCCTCCCAAATGTGACCTTAGCCTTATAGTGAGTGAACTTTTGGAAAGACTGTCACAGGAACTTTGTGATTTTATTTTTTCCAAATGACTGATGGAGTTTTCTCTATCACAAGGTTTTGTTCCGTTGTCTTCAAGACTATCTGAACCACCACTTTCACATTTTTGCCTTAGCTATTTCTGGTGCTCAATCATTTTAGCATTCTCATTAATACATTAAAGAGCATTACAAAATAAAGTACCCTTCAGGGAGCGCTTTGATTGATGGAAAGCAACAAAGGCAAACTATAACCAGCAGTAGCATATAGAAGCATTTGTCAATGAAAGATTCACTGTGTGAATAAGCACTCCTAAAATAAGGATGCAAGAGACAGGAGAAACAGGATTTGTGTCTTGGAAAATCAAGGAATGCAGACCTACAAAGAGATCCCGATTACCTGTCGCTTGCATCCATGCTTTTTTAAACTGGATCCTGATTGGTACATAAGAGGAATCAGTGGCAGATGCTCCAAATGTACCGTATAAACTCGCATATAAGCTGAGTTTTTCAGCCCAAAATTTGGGCTGAAAAGTCCCCCCTAGGCTTATACGCGAGTATACAGTATATATACATATATATACATCATATATGTATATATACAGCAGCGGCTGTATACAGCCCTGGGGCTGCGGCTGTATACAGCCCTGGGGCTGCGGCTGTATACAGCCCTGGGGCTGCGGCTGTATACAGCCCTGGGGCTGCGGCTGTATACAGCCCTGGGGCTGCTGCTGTATACAGCCCTGGGGCTGCTGCTGTATACAGCCCTGGGGCTGCTGCTGTATACAGCACTGGGGCTGCTGCTGTATACAGCACTGGGGCTGCTGCTGTATACAGCACTGGGGCTGCTGTATACTACCTAAGGGCTGCTGTATACTACCACTGGGGCTGCTGTATATACCTCTGGGGCTGCATATACCTCTGGGGCTGCATATACCTCTGGGGCTGCATATACCTCTGGGGCTGCATATGGGGCTGCATATACCTCTGGGGCTGCATATACCTACCACTGGGGCTGCTGCTGTATACTACCACTGGGGAGGCTGCTGTATACCTCACTGCTGGGGGTTGTATACCTGTGCTGGAGTCCACCCTCGGCTTATACGCGAGTCAATAAGTTTTCCTAGTTTTTGGAGGCAAAAGTAGGGGGGTCGGCTTATACACGGGTCGGCTTATACACGAGTATATACGGTACTTTCAATGAGTACAATATCTTAGGCTGAGGTCACACTTGCGTATGCAAGCGCAGTGCACTGAACGCAGCCAAACGCTTGTGCACTGCGTTCCTATGTTTAACATGGGAACGCATGGGCCTGCGTTTGGCTGCGTTTGGCTGCATTTGCGCTCAGATGCGCACAATTTGTGCACCCTCAGAGCGCACTCTGAATGCAGCATGTTGCATTTTTTGTGCGTTTTGTGTGTTTTATCTGCAACCGCCCGCAAGCAGACAAAAAATGCATGGATCTCAATGGATCCGCAGTGTCCTCCGCATGACAGCGCAAGAGAACGCTGCGGTTCTCGTTGAAATCTCTCCCGGTGGCCACCGGTGATCAGCTAGAGCCGCTGCTGCTCTCTCGCCAGTGTCAGTGTGGGAGATTTGAAGATACAACTGATCTGACAGCTGTTTTAAATCTCCCGTGCCGACACCGAATAGGTGTACAGCAGGTTCATATCTCCTGCACCGATATCACTCTATTCGGTGTCGGTGCGGGAGATTTAAACAGCTGTTAGATCATCTGTATCTTTAAATCTCCCGCACTGACACCGGCGGGAGATCAGCTGTGCCGGGAGGAGGAGATCTCTGCCACTGATCTCCTCCTCCAGGCCGCCCCCGAGACAGCTGATTGGCTGGCGGGATGCATACTAATGTGAACGCATGGAGAGATTCTCCGCTGCGTTCACATCAGTATGGGCTGCGTTTGGACTGCGTATGCGTCTGCATGCCCTGCGCATGCAGACTCATACGCAAATGTGAACCCAGCCTAACACAGCACAAGTTTTTTTTCCTGAACCCATTCTGCTTATTTGGAATACTCAGGAAAAGACATGGTTTAATCTGTGCTGCAAGAAGGGATAAAAATACAGAGTTTACCTCAGTATCTCTTGATCTACAGCTTGTGGTGCCTGCAGCAGCTGCCACACAATCCACAACTCATCAGAGTTATGTGTTCACGACCTCACAAAGTAAGAAAATCCTCTGTTTATTTTCATGTTGTCTCCTTAGATAATATCATATTGTGCTTGTTTGCTCTGCAGTTTTCCTACACCTTACTTGGAATACTGCACATGAATTTCTCCACTGTTGTTTGTTTTACACGTTACCTTATAAGAATAGTATGACTAGACATCTATCAATGTAATATTAAGGCTTAAAAATAGCCGTCACATCTCAATCAATAAAGAAATTAGCATTTATGAGTGAAATATGCTCCAATCCAAGTACTATTGGTCTGAATGTAAATCTAAAGTTGTAGACATGCACAAAAAAGTAAATGTCTACAGAATATCCAAGTTTAATATTCTAATAAACACTGTTGGACCAATCAATCAAGACACTACAAATACCTGTGTCTCTTTCCAAACACTATACATTTCCTTATATGTCCCCTTTTTGAATTATTGAAAGAGCTACAAGGTTCAATGATTAAGACTGTAGATATGATACACTAACCAGCAAGGAATTCAAGCTCGTCCACCAACTAACCTGGAGGATATTGAAAAGGGAAGAATGTCACGCTGGGGCTTATGGTCTCCCAGCATATGGCACCACAAAAGGGTGGGCAACAGGGATGGTATGGAAGGAAGACCCTGACGATAGGAAGAGGGGAAAGCGGTCATCTCCTAACACTCACCTGTTTCTGCACCCTAAGCTCCCTAATGTCCCTTTATATTCTTCACTTCATTGCTGTCATGTGCCCAGGCCATCATTTGCCCTGAACTCACCCTGGTTAGTGTGCAGGATAGCAAGGACACTGGACTAACTTCTACAATAATACAACACAAGGATAGAAACACAGAGTGAAAATAGACACAAAAGGATAAAACACCAAAATCCTCAATCGCAGCAAAGCACTACAACTGCAATTGTTATGTCCCCACTGCTTCTCCAGGGACTGGCTCCTTCACTCGTGACAAAGAATTGGTAAAGTCGCACCCAACATTGTACGAATCTGACAGAAACGTAAAGGTTTTGTATCATCTGGTACATTTATGGTATATTAATTTCACACACTGCAAATTTTGGAGTACTTAATGAAATAAATAAAAAGAGGTGTGCATGTGAGAGAGTGCCTATGCTAGTCTCAAACAAAATCAGACCCTGAGGGAATATCCTAGCAATATGTCATAATGTTCCAGATGGAACACCCCATTATTCAATATATATGTCGCCACCCCAGTATACAGCGCACTATTAAATAAAATAAGGTTATTTTAAAATAAGCATTTTAGTTATTTGTCTAAACACTAGCATGTCATACAGGTGTTATACGAATGAAAAATCGTATAATACTCGCAAATGTGGCACCCCAGGGTTCGGTTGCCACAGATATACCTGGGGCAGAGAAGGATCTCCACATCAGGTAATCCTGCACACAACACCTTCCACTCCAGACCTGAAGGGGGAGCTCTACAAGCCGAGTTCAGGTGAGGTCCCCTATCAAATTCAGGCCCGAAGGCGGAGTCAGAAGTTCAGTTCCAGACAGGACCGTGAAGACGTCCTGGTGACATAGCTGCACTAAACCCATACCAGTAAGAGCTGCTAGCCAGTGTGAGGGACCTAAGAGCGAGGGTCAGACGCAAAGAATAGTTGCCAGGGAGGAAATAGAGCCATACTGGTTCATCCCAGAGGAACAGTGTTAAACCCGACACCAGCGTCTGAGACTGTGAGGGAGCTAACCGCCCAGCAGTAAAGACGAGACCAGAGAGACCCAGATCTCCTGGCACAGCAGCGCCTGAAGGCACAGCCGCCAAGTAGAGCCAGAGACCGCAGCGGATACAGCGTGCATAACAACAGGGCTCCCGTCACCTGCCATAAAGGTGAAGACAGCAGGAGAGGGTCAGGGCCTAGCTTCAGGCAGCCTAGGACCAAAACAGACACAGCACCACAGGGAGGCCTCACAACTCGCCGGGTGTGGAGATCCTGAACTGCTTCCAGACCACCCGGGTCTTTAACATCAGTGACGGTACCATGGACTATACTTGCAACATCTGTAACGGTACGGAAACATCAACCCTAAGTGTGACTGTTATTGTGGCCCCTGATCCTGCTCCCTTCATAGACTATCCTGCAACTTCTAGCTTCTAAAATGGCCCCAGGGATACCGCTCCACCTAAGGGGAGCGTAACCATCTGGCTGCCCTACCATCACCCCAGAGGTCTGACCCGCAGCCCCGGTAACCATACTGGAACCATAGGTGGCGTCACAAACTACTTTTTTTTTATTATTTTTTCTGAATTTTAGCGACCACCAGGGCCACGGGACTGGGCACAGGCCCCTGTGACATACCCCATGAATCAATGCCCAGAACCAAGTACCCCACTGCCCTGGGGTGGGTCACATGATACTCTGCTATTTTTCTCGCAGAGAATCTCACCGATGCGAGAAATGCAGATGTGAGCGTACCATAATAAGTGGGGAAAGCTAAGGCTCTTTTCACATCTAAGGCATGTGTGCATTTTGCTAAATTTGCATTTTTTGGTGTTTTTACTGCTAAAAACGCATACAAACGCTAGCGTTTTTGGTCCCATAGGTTTTAATGGAAGCGCATGTAAAAACGCAGCAAAAAACGCATGAGCGTTTTCAAAAACGCAAAAGCATGCGTTTTTGCCAACGCGGCCCAAAACATCGGGAAATGCGTCTAGCGCGGTGTTTGCAAAAACGCATGCGTTTTGCGTTTTTGAAAACGTTCATGCGTTTTTTGCTGTGTTTTTACATGCGTTTTCATTAAAACCTATGGGACCAAAAACGCTAGCGTTTGTATGCGTTTGTAGCGGTAAAAACGCCAAAAACGCAAATTTAGCAAAACGCACACCATTCTTAGATGTGAAACAGGCCTAAGTGTACTAGAAACTGCAAGTTTAAGGTAAATGGGGGAAGAGCCATGGATTCTCACTTTGAAGGGTACAAAATATTTCACTGCATATCGTAGTGTATGGGAAAGAACTGCAAGGCAAACTAAAAGAGAGAGTTCCAAAAATTGATCAGAAGGTCCATCTTAAATCTGTTGGGCACAATGGTGTCTCATCTTTGTTATCTGAACACAAATTATGGTGGAAAAATATCCCAGTACTGCAGTGTAATAGGTGAGAACGACAGAACCATAGGGATAGAGTGAAAGCAATGATTCTTGTTTTTTCCTACTGTGCCATTTTCCCATAAGACAGATACCCAGAGACTGGAGGTTAGTATATTATTTTATATTCAAATTTGCTGAATTTTAACCCCTTCATGACTAAGAAGGTATATTGGTTGATCCCCTGCCCCTGATGTGAGCTCACGCACTGAGCTTACATCTTCCCCTATTCATCATCTTATAGCTGAGATGTGTAACTAACAGCACCGATCCAGTTAGCTATCTATTCAATGCTGTTAACCATTTGGATCACATTGTCAATCACTTACAGTGCGCTCCAAAGCCCCGTGGCAGGGATCACGCCACTCCCAGCCATGATTGGAGGTCCTGTGATGCAATCACGGGACCTCCATCTGTTACCTTGACAACTGTTGTCCTCTGATGACCCCAGATGCTGTCTACAATTACTTCCCGTGGATACCTGGCGATCTCCGGCATCTACATGAAGTGATAATTTGTGCTATATAGAGATGTGCTGCATTTATTTAAAAAAAAAATTAAAAATACACATAATTGGTATTGCTGCATTTAGACAGGCCCGATCTATCAAAATATTAAATCAATTAATGAGATAGGTAAACTGTGTAACGGAAAAAATGTCCAAATGCCAAAATTATGTTTTTTTAGTCACTGCAACATTGCAATAAAATGCAATAACATGAAATTAAAACATCTATCTAAAATGGTATCATTAGAAACGTCAACTCAAGCCGCATAAAATAAGCCATCACACAACTCCAGAAAATGGAGCAAAAGTACAATTCTTTTCTTTGAAAACTTTAGAATTTTTTTTTCCACTTAGCTAAAAATAAAAGTATACATGTTTGGCATCTACAAACTCGTGCTGACCCGAGGCATCACACTGTCACATCAGTTTTACCATATAGTGAACATGGTGAATAAAAACAAAACAAAAAAACAAACGTACCGTATATACTCGTGTATAAGCCGACCCGTGTATAAGCCAACCCCCCTACTTTTACCCCCAAAACCTGGGAAAACCTATTGACTCGTGTATAAGCCGAGGGTGGATCCCAGCACAGGTATACAGCCCCCAGCAGTGTGGTATACAGGCCCCCCCCAGTGGTAGTATACAGCAGCCTCCCCGTGGTAGTATACAGCAGCCTCCCCAGTGGTAGTATACAGCAGCCTCCCCAGTGGTAGTACACAGCAGCCCCAGTGTATATACAGCAGCCTCCAGTGGTATACAGCAGCCTCCCCAGTGGTATATACAGGCCCCAGTAGTATTACAGCAGCTCCCCAGTGGTATATACAGGCCCCAGCAGTATATACAGCAGCCCCAGTGGTATACAGCAGCCTCCCCAGTGGTATTACAGGCCCCAGCAGTATATACAGGCCCCAGCAGTAATACAGCAGCCCCTGTGGTATACAGGCCCCAGTAGTATATACAGGCCCCAGTGGTATATACAGGCCCCAGTGGTATATACTAGCCCCAGTGGTATATACAGCCCAGTGTATTCAGGCCCAGTGGTATATACAGGCCCAGCTTAACAGCTCCAGGTATATACAGGCCCCAGTGGTATACAGGCCCCAGTGCTATATACAGCCAGGCATACAGGCCCAGTGCTATATACAGGTGCCCCCCATCGGTATACAGGGCCCCCCCTTGCTGCCACACACCTGTAAAGGAATACATCATTATACTTATCGATGTCGCCGCCGCCGCTCTGCACCGTGCTCCTCCGGGTCTTCATGCTTTTTCCTGCTTCTTCATGCTTCCTCCTCCGGCGGGTGCAGGCAATGACAGGTCTCAAAGTAATCCATGCTCCTGTTTGACTCCTACAAAATGTAGTCAGTCACCGATTTTCGCTGTTCATACAAAAATTGCAACAGTACAGCATAGAATTATAGTGAGTTATGTTGTCTCAAACCAGGTGGAGCTCTGTTAGCTCTTCATTTTGCAAATCCAGCAGCTTTGCATCTTTAGACAACATCTTTAGACATTTCTCTAGCCATAGCCACTCCCTTTCTCATGAGTGTACATTTGTGAAAAAAAATCTTGAACATGGGCCATGCATGGAGTGTGAGTTATTTTGCTGTAAGCTAGTCAGAATGTTCCTGGCATTGCTATTCCTTAAAATTCCATGTTGCAGTTCAAAGGGAACCAGCTAGTGGGTGAGTTACTTAACCCTATTACGACCAATGACGAGTTTAGCCATCATGGAAAGATGTCAGTTCCCGCACCATGACAGCTAAACTAGTCATGGCTTTGAACTGTCAAAAACAGTGAGAGTTCAATTCTGACAGCTGTCAGTGATAGCTAAGGGTCAGGGGCAGAGGTGAGGACCTTTGTTAGTGGTCCCCACACTCAGAGCGATGTGATCGGTCAGTCAATCTGACTGACCGATCACATAATGATCGCACAGGAAAGTGCTGAATATGAACATTTTCCTACACGATTGCTGCAGGAGCCGGGCTGTCAGCTGTGTCCTGCTCCTGCATGCATCCTCTGCCTGTGCCCCTGCCCCTCCACTCATGTGCCCGGTCCCCACTCATCTCCCTCCTCTTCCCGGTCTCTCTCTCCTCGCTTTCCTCCCTCCTCTTCCCGGTCTCCTCTCTCATCTCCTGCTCTCCTCCCTCCTCTCCTCGCTCTCCTGCCTCTGCACCCAGCTCTCGTCCATCCTCCCTCCGCTCTTCTCCCTCCACTCACCTCCTCCAGTCTTCTCCCCTCTGGGGCCTGCTCTCCTCCATCCTGTGCCGGGTGCCCGACCGCCGCCTCTGGCCCGCTCCTCTCAGCCTCATCCTCTGCATGAAGGAGATGAGGCTGAGAGGAGCAATCTGACAGTCAGGGACAGCGATCTGTGTGATAGCTGTCCCTAGCTCTGTGTCGCACACTAGGTGCTGTGATCTTATGATTACAGCACTTAGAGTCTGGGGAGAGGGAATGCAGGGTCACTCACCTTTCCCCACGGTGAATCGGCCCATCATTAATTAATATGGATCACCATGGTAACAAGAGGTTGCCACGGCGACATCTGTAACCTGACCCAAGCCTCAGAGATCATGTGATCTCTGGGATTTCGGTTTGCAGCACTGACAGACGCACTGTATGGACAGATCATTGCCATACAGTTCAGCATCAGTGTGACCCCCCAGAGACTGCAGCAAAAGTACCTTTGATCCTTTGCTGCAGTCTCTGGAGGTGACTGACTGTCATGGGACCATCATTGTGGACTACCTCTGAGGGCATGTGGGGGTAATTAAGATGGAGTCCAAATATATGTTTGTGTTTTTTGCTATAATAAAATTATTTTTTTACAGTGTGTTGTATCTTATTTACCATTGACTTAGTGGTTCCTAATGGCCGGGTCTAACATTGGCCTGACATTATCAACCTCGGGCTTAGTGCCAGCAGCCAATACAAAGCTGGTATTAACCCTGTTATTATCCAGTTTTCCACCAGCAACAGGGCAACTGGAAGAGTCTGGTTACAGTGCCAGGAAATGGCGATTCTAAAGAATGCACCATTTCCTGGGGCGGCTGGGGCTGCAATTTGCAGCGTGGGGGGCCCAGAACACTTGTGCCTTTCCATACCTTGTTGTACCCGGCTGGAAACTAAAAATACCTAGAAGCCCACATCGTTTTTTTTTAATTATTTCAAGAAATAATTTTTAAAAAGGGCTCCACTGTATTTCAGTTACCAGCCAGGTACATCTAAGCAGCTGGGGTGGGTGGCAACCCTAGTTGTATCTGATTGGAAACTAAAAATATGGTGAAGCCCTGGTCATTTTTTTTAATTATTTCAAAATTTTTTAAAAATAGGGATTCGCTGTATTTTGATTACCAACCTGGTAAAACTAAGCAGCTGGGGGTGGGTGGCAACCAGTACCTGCCTGCTGTACCTGTGCTGTTGATCAAAAATACAGTGGAGCCCATTATCATCAGTGCAAAATCTCTGCTAAATACACAAATACTATGTGAACAGTGCTACGTATTTGCAGAGTATTTAGGAGCTGTCATTGAGTTCTATGGGTGAAAATTGTCGCAAATTACGCTAAAAGAACTGACATGCTGCAGATTTTTCTGCAGTCAAATGCACACCATTTCTGCTGCAGATAAATCCGCAGCATGGGTACAGCACTTTTGATTTCCCATACACTGTGCAAGGAAGGTGCTGTACTGTCGAATTGTCAAAAATATGCAGAAAAAAGGTGGGGAAATCTGCAGCATCCGCGCATAGCCTAAAATTCACATACCAGGTCCCCACTCAATAACGTCACTCCTTTCTGTGTGCCCAAAAATTGTTTTCTCACCACATATGAAGTATCAGCATACTCAGGAGAAATTACCCAACTATTTTGAAGTTTCGTTTTTCATGCTGCCTGTGTGAAAATCAAAAAATCCTTTTTTTATCCACAAAAATGTTTTAGCCTCCATATTTTCATTTTCACAGATCAATTTTACAAAAATCTGTGATGCACCTGGGAATTCAAGGTGCTCATCACACATCCAAATAAATTCCTTGTGGGTCTAGTTTTCAAAATGGGGTCACTTGTGGGGGAGCTCCATTGTTTAGGCACATCAGGGAATCTCCAAATGCGACATGGTGTCTGCTAACGATTGGAGCTAATTTTCCATTCAAAAAGTCAAATGGAGCTCTTTCCCTTCTGAGCCCTGCCGTGCGCCCAAACAGAGGTTTATGACCACATTTGAGGTATCAGTGTACTTAGCAGAAATTGCCCAACAAAGTTTAGGATTAATTTTATCCTGTTCCCCATGTCAAAATGAAAAAAATTGAGGCTAAAAGAACATTTTTGTGAAAAAAAAGTACTTTTTCATGTTTACGGATCAATTTGTGAAGGACCTGGGGATTCAAAGTGCTCACTATGCATATCGATAAGTTCCTGGGGGGGTCTAGTTTCCAAAATGGGGTCACATGTGGGAGACCTCCAATGTTTAGGCACACAGGGGCTCCTCGTAAGCGATATGGTGTCCGCTAACGATTGGAGCTAATTTTCCAGTCAAAAAGTCAAATGGCGCTCCTTCCCTTCCGAGCCATACCGTTTTACCCAAACAGGGGTTTATGACCCCATATGAGGTATCAGTGTACTCAGGAGAAATTGCCCAACAAAGTTTAGGGTCCATTTGCTCCTGTTTTCCTTGTGAAAATGCAAAATTTGAGAGCAAACAACATTTTTGTTGGAAAAAGTAAAATGTTAATTTTTTTCCTTACACATAGCCTTAGTTCCTGTGAAGCAACTGAAGGGTTAATACTCTTCATGAATGTGGTTTTAAGTAGTCTGAGGGGTGCAGTTTTTGGATTAGTGTCACTTTTGGGTCTTTTCTGTCACATAGGCTCCTCAAATTGACTTCAAATGTGGAAAAATGAAAACTGCTGATGAACTTTGAACCCTTCTAACTCCCTAACAAAGAAAAATGTTGGTTCCAAAATTGTGCTGAAGTAAAGTAGACATGTGGGAAATTTTTTTTTTTTTTTTTTAATTTCTGGAAATTTTGTTTTTTAACTATTTGGTGTGACATTAGTCTCTGGTTTGACGGCATAAAAATTAAAATCTTGAAAATTGCAATCAACATTTTTGTCAAATTTATGATTCTTTCACAAATAAATGCAAAAAATATCATCCTAGATTTATCACTAACATGAAGCCCACTATGTCACTTAAAAACTATTTCAGAATCGCTAGAATCCATTGAAGCGTTTCAAAGTTATTGCCTCATAAAGGGACACTGGTCAGAATTGCAAAAAATGGTCTGGTCATTAAGCTGCAAAGTGACTCGGTCCTTAAGGGGTTAATGTAAATCAGAAACTCCTATGCTGTGTGAGAAGGAAGAAGCAAATTATATACATACAGTAGAAGAGGATACTAATGGTATTGGTAATGATGATGACACTGAGCATGTGTTACCTAAGGGCGTGGATTGGCTAACAGAAAGATGAGCATGGCGACAAGGTGGAGAAAGATAACATTAGGCTAGCAATGACTGCTAGCTGGCTTGATTTTGTCTAATAAGCTGATTATATTGCTTCATGTCCTGTTGGAGAGCCATAATTCCTTGTCTATAAAGCAAACACATCCTGTAAAATATTTAGATATAAGATATCGAAATATGGCTATATATATATAATTTTGTAGCTATAAGTTAGGCCTTTGGACAATTTGTGATAAGGCTTTAGAAGTGGTAATTGGGATGCTCATATCAATGTTTACAGTATCTTAAAGTACAAAAATTCCTGAAAGCACAAGAAAAGTCCCATCGTATTATGTATTGTGATTCTAATATAATTGTGATATAACTAGGATGTCATTATGATTCATAAGCATATTGTAGGGAAAGAACAGGTAAATTACTAAAGTCCTTTGAAGTCAAAGTGAGATACTGTGTGTTTAGGTTGGAGAGAGAAGTGGAAAATTGCTTATCGTAATGGGGTACAAAAGACAAAAGTGTTACACAAAGAGGGGAGAGAAAGGAGAGACTGAAAGAGGTATTGAGGCATGTGTCTCTAAAAAAGGTAGGCCATACCAAGACAAGGATAGGACAATCCTATGAGATGAGGCCACACAAATGTAAAGGCATCCTTTCTACTTCCTTTCCTAGTAACTAAGAAATGATCAGGAGGAGAAGGAATATATGTGTTCTTGTTGTAAAATTCTAGTGATTTTATTTGTGTTTATGAGTTTAATTAATGTTATACTTCACATTTGGTTCTGGTTATGATATAGTTTCTTTCTATACACTTTTGTAGGTGTACTGTCTTTGCTAACCGGCCAATAGATTATACGTAAGAATATTGTTGGTATTCTTATCGGTCAATATTAATGTTCTCAATAATAATATTTCTTTGTAAAGTTATTGTTCAGTATCCTTGTCATTCAATATTGATATTGTTCGTGATAATGGTAATTCTTACAGTCTTCAGCTTATTTTTACTCTTTCAGAGCTAGTAGAGTGCCAAAAAATTGACTGGTGGTAATGTGCAAAAGAACTCCTATACAGGAGTAACCCGCAGGTATGACTTGACACCACTGCCTACAAACTTTTAAGTCACCATGAAGCCACCTTCTCCACCAACAGACTATACGGTATTTACTGCTTAAAGGGAACCAACCACCTCAGATGACGACTATAAGCTGTTAATACATGTCCCTGCACCCTACCTACACCATTCCACCTATGTTTTTGCTAAGAATATTGATAAAAGCAAATCGAAATAAACACTTTGTAAACTTACATGCCTGTGTACTTCTGGGTGTCTCCCTCGGGCTCTCGTACTAGAGGGCTGTGTCTCCAGCAGCATGACTGGCTTCTCTAGCCCTCCCTCTTACTTTGCAGGACGTCACATGAAGGGACGGGAGCTGCCTTGCGTGCCCGCCCACTGATAGATAACATCACGCCCACTCACTTTCTAAGAGTCTGGCCGCGTCATGAAATGGGCGGGGCTAAATCACGGCGAGCCCCGCCCCTTTCAATGACGCGATTTAGCCCCGCCCCTTTCATGACGCGGCCAGACTCTTAGAAAGTGAGAGGGCGTGATGTTATCTATCAGTGGGCGGGCACGCAAGGCAGCTCCCGTCCCTTCATGTGACGTCCTGCAAAGTAAGAGGGAGGGCTAGAGAAGCCAGTCATGCTGCTGGAGACACAGCCCTCTAGTACGAGAGCCCGAGGGAGACGCCCTCAAGTACGCAGGCATGTAAGTTTACAAAGTGTTTATTTCGGTTTGCTTTTATCAATATTCTTAGCAAAAACATAGGTGGAATGGTGTAGGTAGGGTGCAGGGACATGTATTAACAGCTTATAGTCGTCATCTGAGGTGGTTGGTTCCCTTTAAGAGCTAATTTGGCCCCAGAGGGATGTTTTTGATGCATGTCATTTGTGTTGTCTATCACCAATGCCAACAGCCTTCTCCTTTAATGACCACAACTCCCTTTTAACCTCCATCTGGATCCCATATTTTCTCCAACACAGAATCATCACCTTTATCCATGATTTGACCAATAGGTGCCTCTGTTTGTAAATGTGTAGGCCTACTTGTCTAACCACCTGATTTCCAATTTGAGGTATTCTTTTGTTCTATTTATTACTAGCATGCACAGTGAGAGTGTACAGACTGTGTAACTACCAACTTGGCTTTTAGAGCCTGCAAGACTGATCTACATTAGAATCATGGTGTCCATCTCATCTGGCATCACAAAGGCAGACTGTTCATGTCTTTTAAAAGATCAAGTGGAAAAAAGTCACTGGTGTAAGATGTTCCTTAGCCCACAGAGTGCTAGGTTTAAGGGGACTTTGGGGCAGAATAGAAATTGTAATTTACTAACATAAATGGTTATGGTGATGGAAAACATGGACTAAGCAGAATCCTAATGGCGTTACTATTAAAGTCTACATGATCCTGCTATGATTGAGGTAAGGGATAAGACATATACTCAATTATGCCTTTGTTTGCACTTCACAGAGTTTGCAAAGGTGGCCTAACATGACTTCCTATTGGTATTACTGCCAAGACAGTTGCTGCCAGTACTACCAGCTGTGTTAGAGCTGATGTTAGTGGCAACCCGTTATCTGTGATATCTCTTTTTTCTATCACCCTGCCATGTCTGCCAACCACGCCAGGATTGTGTTTAGCATACATTTTGAACAAAAGTATAATATTTGATTTACTTCTAAATTTAGTTAAAAAAATTAGCTAATTTTTTAGGTTAAAATTCTCTCATGCTTGACACAAAAAAGCTTAACCCTAAATTAAGAGTTGCTTCATAGATACATAACAAGTAAATCGACTGCAGCACTCCTTTTTTCGTGTTTAGTTATGCCTTTATTGGGCCATCAGGAGTCCAGCAACGTTTCGGAATCAAACTCCCTTCCTCTAGCCTAGAGGAAGGGAGTTTGATCCCGAAACGTTGCTGGACATCTGATGGCCCAATAAAGGCATAACTAAACACGAAAAAGGAGTGCTGCAGTCGATTTACTTGTTATCATAATCTCAATCAGCGGATGGGAGAGGAGCTGTGACTGAATTGCACCCGAAGAAAAAGCTGTGCTGCTTTCTTTGATAAGTACATAGATACATAGATACAAACAAGGAAAGCAATTTGCAGTACCAGACAGCAGTATTTTTCTGGTGCCTGCAATGGTTAAATGTGACAATGAAAGCTATTGTAAAACCTAAACCCTTAAAATAAAGAATAATTTACTGAACCCAACACTTTTGGGTGGTTAAGTTGCTACATGTAGGTTGACAACAAGCAATGAACATTCAGCAATAATGGCAGTATAGAGGTTGAATATCTGCTATCTAAAGTACACAATTCAAACTTACTCCAAAAATAAAAACAGACGTTTTATTTTAAAAGGCTAAAGTTATAGAAAAGGCCATTTACAAAATTGGATGTGGTCAAAAAGTAAAAGGTAGAATCTCATCCCAAAAGCCTGTGTTGCTTCAGTGCTGAAGTAGTACACTAATATCATATTAGGTTTTTCTATATACCAGGGGTGGGGAACTTCAGTCCTCGAGCCAGATCTGCTCCAGTGATGCAGGTTTTCTTGATTTCCTTAGTATTGCACAGGTTATAAATTACCTGTGATAATTCCAACCCTTGGCAATGCTAAGGAAATCCAGAAAACCTGCACTCCTGGACTGGAGTTCCCCATTCCTGCTATATACCTATGCCTTGTGCTCTGGTGCAATTACTGCTACATAGTACAAGCATAAAATTTTGCTCATTGGACAAGATCTATATATTCTACTGTATGTAATAGTCCCACTCATTGTGACATACCAAGTGATTGGATTTTGAAGGGTATTATCAGGGCGTTATAGGAAAGCTCCCTGTTGCCTGAATTATTTGTAATTAAGTTTCTGTAAGTTTGAACTTAAAAATACAAATAAACAGGTAAGTTTCTCTTCATTTTCTAGCCATTTCTTTCAGAAATAACATAAGTTGTTTTGAAAGCCAATATTAATGGAAAGAAACGAGTTTATATTGCAACTGTAACTCAGCACTTTAAAAATCTACAAGCATCCTAAATTATTCAATGTAACCAAGCGCAATACCATACTGCAACTAATGCTTTCAGCCACACAGAGTTATCATGATGGATTTCACAGATAAAAAGGCACATTTTGCTGCAATTACTCTGAGCATTTCCAGAAAATGCTTCTTATGATTCCTTATTTGTCCAAAGAATTAGTCTACCTCAATTGATGACAGCAACAAGATTATTTCTCAGTATAATGGACACGGTTATTTTCTGTACCTTCCTGTAGACCAGTGTTTCTCTTTTACTCTCTTGGTGCCTCACTAGTTAAGAAATGGTAAATTCTGTGCCTCAGAGTTGGAGGTAATTCATGCCCCCCCCCCAAAAATTAAAATTACCTGAATGCTTGTCTACTGAATCTAGAAAAATATTAAAATAAGAGCAAAGGAGCAAGTTATGACTCTAAGCCAAGAATTGGTGAAACCACAGAAAGGCGTGTGCAGCATTTTATCACTTCTCTCAGAACTGCCTCCCCGGGGGTGCTTCTCGGACATGACAGCACTGGACCAGAGACACCCCTAACCCAGAGGTCCCCAACATTTCTGACCTTGAGAGCCACATTCAGCTCTGAGCGATGGTCGCAAGCCACATCCAGCTCTTGCCACCTCCCATTAGTGACACCTAGAGCCTTTATATAATGACAGCCAAAGCTATTCCCCAGAAATCACACAGAGCAGTATACCAAGATCAAAGGGTTCCTTACTCATTCAGATTTGCTCTTCTGCGTGAGGCTACTCACAAAGTCACCATCTGGAGACCTGCTCTTCTTAGGGCCCTTTCACATCAGCGTTTTTTGAAATTCGCGGCAGATGCGGTGAAAAAAACGCATCTGCCGCGTTTAAATGCATAACCGCGACACTTGCGGCACACTTGCGGCAAGCCCCATGCAATGTCTATGGGGCTTGCGGTTAGGGTGCGGCAGGTGCGGCAAGTGCGGTTTCGGCACTTGCGGCAGGTGCGGCCGCGAAAAAAAATGCTGTCAGCCGTGGGTTTTTTCGCGGCCGCACCTGCCGCAAGTGCCAAAACCGCACTTGCCGCACCTGCCGCAAGTCCGCCTATACCTTGTATGGCGTTTACCGCAACCGTGCCGCAAGTGCAGCCGGTATGCGGTAATCGCGGCAGATGCGTTTTTTTCACCGCATCTGCCGCAATTTGAAAAAAACGCTGATGTGAAAGGGCCCTTAGCTGTTTGCTATAACTGGTATTTTTGCACCAAGCAGGAAGACAGCCATGAGCCACACATCATGGTACTGTGAGCCACATGTGGCTCCCGAGCTACAGGTTGAGGACCCCTGCCCTAATCGTACAAGAAGCACTTCTCTATACAGAGTGAAGGCTGAAGTAGAAATTGTTATTCCAGTTCTGAACAATAAAAAAAACAGTAATGCATGTTTCAAAGATCATAATACTACTATTTTAGCTAATATGCCAATTAAAGTCTTCTCTATTTTATGCATCAACACAAGTGATGAGATTTTAAACTAGAATCTGTGGTGAGAAATGGTAGTAATAAAAAATAGGTTAAGATACAATAGACCGAGGGATAAATCAAGAGTTGATGGGGATTTAGTGCGGCTAGAATGTGAAATGGAAACCCAAGGAATAACAGTGGCCCTAAGACAAAAAAAAGAGGTTGGCAATAGCAATTAAAATAATAGACGGAGATTCTATGAAGAGATATTAACTACTACATAGTGGACAGATAGATATCTGAATGGATAAGAGCCATGCCTTGATAAAAATGGAGATCTACACAATATTTAAAATGGATAGAAATTAAAAAGGGATCAATATGTTTGTCTGTAAGACATAGCTTAAAGTGTAACCGTTGTTTTAAGTCTTATTTCATTAATTAATAGTACCCTTGAAAATAAGCAACTTTGCATTATTTCTCATCAGACAAATTGGCTTCTTTCTGAAACCAGAATTGATCAGTCTTTATCAAAATTCTCAATTCTGAGGTAAAATGTTTATTCCTTGAACACTTTCCCATTACTGATATAGAAGGTAGTGATGAGCGAGCATGCTCAGCGCTACTCGTTACTCACACGAGTATCCCGGTAATTAGGATGCTCGGCGAGCACCGAGTACCGCCGAGATGCTTGGACTCTTCACTGATAATTATCACTGTGACAGAAATACACAGCTCCCTTCAGTGCACACAGTGAGCTGGCACCTCACAGAGAGCAGATTGATTGTTAGGGTCCCTCTGGTGGGCCACAGCAAGGTGTTGTATGCTTCAACGATTTGAAAAAGCCCACCCTTTCCCACTCTTTCCCAGAAACACTCATTTTATAGCCGGAAGTCTGTGGGCGGAGCCTGTCACTAATTGACTTACATTGAGCTCAGTGCTCGGTCAAGCACCCGAGCATCGAGCACCCGAGCATTTTAGTGCTTGCTCATTACTAATAGAAGGCAGTTGTTACCAATGAGATTCTATGTTGATAGATGAGGGTGTGGAGTTCTGCATCTATCGCTTCTAGATCCTCCAGTTGCATCAAGCTCCTTCCTCCCATCATGATAGAAACTCATCAGTAACTACTGCTGTGGCATCCTGCAGAATTAAGAGTCACAAATATCTGCTAATATCTGTAAACTCTAGTAGTATGGGAAATCAGCTCTTATGTCATTTTAACCCTAGAACGCATACCCATAGAAATCTACACATTCACGCACCTGGGGCCTTTTAGGCTTGTGTACAATTATCATGGAATAGCTAAAAAAAAATCGTTTCAAAGTTTATTGCAAAGTAAGGATGTATTCCCCACCAGCGCTGGGGTCCGCCAGGACGGGATTCCGTAATGGATCTGACCTCCTGCTGACCCCAGCTAAGGCTGGCGGACGCATACCTGGGGCCTCGCAGGCCTGTCAGGTTACCTGTTTTCTATTTTCTGTAAAATTACTTTAGTTAGATTTTCGAAACTCTAGGTAATCCTCCGGTATATACCGTATATACTCGTGTATAAGCCGACCCGTGTATAAGCCGACCCCCCTACTTTTGCCCCCAAAACCTGGGAAAATCTATTGACTCGTGTATAAGCCGAGGGTGGACCCTAGCACAAGTATACAGCCCCCAGCAGTGTGGTATACACCAGTCCCAGAGGTAGATACAGCAGCCCCAGTGGTAGTATACACGCAGCCCCAGTAGTATATACAGCCCCAGTGGTAGTATATACAGCCCCAGTGGTAGTATACAGGGCCCCAGAGGTATATAGCAGCCCCAGTGGTAGTATACAGTGCCCCAGAGGTATATAGCAGCCCCAGTGGTAGTATACAGTGCCCCAGAGGTATATAGCAGCCCCAGTGGTAGTATACAGGGCCCCAGAGGTATATAGCAGCCCCAGTGGTAGTATACAGTGCCCCAGATGTATATAGCAGCCCCAGTGGTAGTATACAGGGCCCCAGAGGTATATAGCAGCCCCAGTGGTAGTATACAGTGCCCCAGAGGTATATAGCAGCCCCAGTGGTAGTATACAGTGCCCCAGATGTATATAGCAGCCCCAGTGGTAGTATACAGGGCCCCAGAGGTATATAGCAGCCCCAGTGGTAGTATACAGTGCCCCAGAGGTATATAGCAGCCCCAGCGGTAGTATACAGGCAGCCCCAGTAATGCAGGCCCCCCCCAGCGTCTCTCCGGTCACCTGTAAAGCAAGCTATACTTATCAGTGTCCCGCTCGCACCCGCCGCTGCCGACATCCACGATTCTCCATCTTCATGCGACTCCTCTTCCTGTTTCCTGTGCGCGTCGCCGGGAATGACGTCATTGCCGGCGACGCGCACAGAAACAGGAAGAGGAGTCGCATGAAGATGGAGGATCGTGGATGTCGGCAGCGGCGGGTGCGAGCGGGACACTGATAAGTATAGCTTGCTTTACAGGTGACCGGAGAGACCCTGGGGGGGCCCTGCATTACTGGGGATGCGGGGGCTGCTGTATACCGATGTATACATCGGTATGTACCGATGTATACATCGGTATACAGCACTGACTCGCGTATAAGCCGAGGGGGGTACTTTTCAGCCCAATTTTTGGGCTGAAAAACTCGGCTTATACGCGAGTATATACGGTAGTTGTTAGTAATTTCCAGTTGTTCATATATTTTTATGTTACAGACATTTCGGTATAACAACCTTTTTTTGGGACTACCCCATATTCACGCACCTGGGGCCTTTTAGGCCTGTGTGCAAATAACACGGAATAACTCAAATAAAAATACTTTTCAAAATTTATTTTACAATTGCAAAGTAAGGATGCATTCCCAGTAGCGCTGGGGTCCGCCAGGAGGGGATCTGTAATGGATCTGACCTCCTGGTGACCCCAGCTAAGGCTGGCGGAATCCTGCCATTCCGGCAGCCTTAGCTGGAGTTACCAGGAGGTCAGATCCATTATGTTTCCCTTTCTGGCGAACCCCAGCGCTACTGGGAGCACAGCCTAAGGCTAGGGTTACACATGAGCCCTTGGTCCGTTTTTGGCTTCATTTTTGTTAAATTTTTTTTCTAAGTCCAAAAACTGACAGGAAAACTGATTGGATGTAATAAACACCCTGTCCGTTTTTTTCTGCACTCAAAGCATTGCTATGTCCGTTTTTGAGTCTGTTTTTCAAAAAAAAAAAAAAAAAAAAATTTTTTTTTTAACATGGGACCTATGGAAAAACGGATCCGTTTTTTTGAGAATTTTGTTCAAAAAATGACTAAGTCCAAAAACGTTCAGGGGTGTAGGAGGCACAAAAAGCACCCAAAAAAAAACGGATTGGTCATGGAAATCACTTCCAAAAACGGATTTCTATGTGTGACCCCAGCCTAAGATGTGTATATTTCAAAACAGAATTATGTGCATAAAACAACAAAAAAGTAAGTAAACGGGCACGCCAAATATAGGCATTCTATATACAATTTTTTTATGAAAACATTTTTTGGTTGTAGCAAACTTGGTGCAGGAATATTTATTTGTAACTTTACATATTCCCCCGACAATTCTCGCATATTACTTTTTCGGCTGAATGTTCCTTGCATACATTTTGTCCGCAAGTAGAACAGAAACGCTCCGATTTTCTTTCCTTCTTTGCTGGACAAATATAGCAGCGCTTTCTTTTTTTTTCTCTTTGCTCTGGATGTTCCAGAAAGCGTATTCCACATCGGATCATTGCCTCTGTAGTTTGCCTTGATAAGCATATCATGCTGCTTCTCTCCATCATAGTAGGCATCAAAAGTTCATAACAAAGTTCTGTCAAAAATAGACGTCTCTTGTCTTTCCTGTTGGCATGGAATTCTGGATTAGTTTGACAATAAACAATGTAGCTATTGAGGGCTGACACATCAAGGATATTGGAAAAAAGGGCAACAGGCCAACGTTTAGTCTGCCTTTTGCACGAATACTCTCCAATCATTTCGTCCATCTTGTCGACACCTCCTTTTGTCTTATTATAATGCAGTATGATTTCAGGGTTTTTTTTCCTGTCATTGGTGTCAATACTTCCATCGTGATGCATTGTACTCAGTAATATCAAGGATTTTTCTTTCTTGGCTTTATAAGACACCATTGCTGCTTGATTGCAGAAACCGAATACACTCTCGTAGATTTTTCGCTGTGCATTGTGCTTCATGATTGGAGGAATTTCGCGGCGGTTTGGCCTCATAGTACCAACAAGTGTAAGTTGTTTTTGAAGCAAAAAGTTGGCCATTTCAAAATTGGTAAAGTAATTATCCATTGTAATATTTTTTCCTGAATTGAAAAGTGGTAGAGCAAGTGTTTTTACTATGTCGGAACATAGGTCTTTCTGGACTTGAGCATCAGCTTCTTTGCCACAGTAAATCATTAATGAGAAAGTCTTCGCTGAATATAGATTTTATCTTATAATTGAGAATTTTGATAATGACTGATCAATTCTGACAATGAACATGGCTAGCGATTCAGTTCTGGGGAGCAAAACATCTGAGTGGGCCCCAAACCAGGCAAGTGTGAACAACTACAGTGGTGCAACCTAATCATAGGTATAGTGGAAACTCATCAGATGACCTCACTGTTACTGAAAATCACCACACATAGATTAACACTGATATTACTGCCATACGATGACTATATAATGTAGGGGTATACATAGAAATCAAAGGGCCCTATTGCAGAGATTCTAATTGCCCCTCGCTACACAAAAAATACAGCCCTTACAAAATAATTTTACTATTGACTTTCCAATTTCCTCTTTCATGGCACCCATAAAGTATGATGCCAACAAAAGTGAACCATAAAGACTGTATAATACTCCCACATTGAATTCCTCCAAAGTACCCTCCACATGTACAATATTATGACCTCACTTTACCTCCCCTCAACTACACCAGCAAAGTATGGTGACGTCAACACAGTATAATCCCAACTGTCACCCCAAACAGTCTTCCATGCAGTACAATAGTCCTATATACAGTGTAATGACCCCCACAGCTTTCACACTGTATAATTGCCCTCACCAAAGTCCTCAAATAGCCCTCCATAAAGTATAAAGGTTCCTTCATAGCCCTCCAAATAGTATAATGGATCCCACAGAGCCCTCTAAATATTATAATGGCCTCCACATACCTTTCTTTATAGCATAATGCACCTCGTAGTCCTCCATATATTATAATGCACCACCATTATCCCCCATATATTATAATGTATCTTAATATTCCTCCATAGCTTATAATGCAGCACCTATAGACCTCCATATATTTATAATGCACCACCATACATCATAATGCAGCCCCATAGCCCTCTATATATTATAATGCACCTCCATATTCCTCCATGGATTACAATGTACACCCATATATTGGTCCTCCATATATTATAATCCAGCTCCCATATGCAGCATTCACAGATTATAATACAGCCTTCATAGATTATAAAGTAGCCTCTGTAGATTATAATGAAGCCTCCATAGATTATACAGCCTCCATAGTTTTTAATATATATATATATATATATATATATATATATATATTTCATTTATATGCGCAATTGATGCCATATCACTTTATGTACATCAGCAATAATGCAGCCTCGATAGTTTATAATGCAGCCTCCACAGATTATAATGCAGCCTCCATCTCCATATACTGTAATGCAGCCTCCATAGTCCTTCAGTATTTCCTCCATGAGCAAATAGAAAACACATTTTTTATTCACGTACTTGTGAATCCTGAGGAGTCCACCAGCAGAAATACCAACACAGTGTCATTGCAGCAAGGCACACAGAATCCCAGCATGACGACATCATCATGCTGTTTTACATTCCGCCATACATCGGAGTCTCCCGGCTGTCCTGTATACTGCAGGCCTGAATCAACCTGCAACTTACAGAACAGAGAGCAGAAAAGAAAGTAGATCGAGATTACCTGCTCTACCACAGGGCTCAACTGTATCTGTGCGCAGCACACGCAGATAGAGGTGAAAGTGGTGATAATTCTAGGTGGGCCTGTGGAATAGCAGCGTCCAGGGCATCCACATTCTCCCTCAGCCAAGTCTTGGGAGAGCTAGCTCCGGAATGCACAAAAAGGTCAACCTTTGTAATTTTGATTTTTATGTGTGACCCTTGTGAATCCACTTCAATAGGGATGGGCGAATCTACTCGCTAGGACTCGTTACTCGGCGAGTAGTAAGGGACTCGCAGGACTCGGTACTCTGCGAGTTTCCCAGTGATTACTCGCACGAGTCCAATGCAAATCAATATCAATCCTAGTTTTGTCAGAAACGCTGACAAAACTCGGATTGCCATTGTTTGCATTAGACTCGGCTACTGTGCCAGTGATAGCAGGGAAACTTGCAAAGTAACTGCTGTTTCTTTGCGAGCTGAATCCAGCTGTCTTCTCTGTGCAGCTCCAGGGTCCTAGAGCCCGCCTGCTCACAGACATGATGTAGCAGTGCTGAGATTGTTCTCAGTCTGCTCATTCCCTGTGCATAGACATCTATATTTATGCACAGGCGATGTAGCAGAGAGGACATCGCGTTTTGGACTACGTCGGATGGAAGAGGATTTTTTTAATTAAAGATGGAGTCCCTAATGGCTTTTTTTTTTATTTCAAATAAAAAATTTTCTCTGTGTTGTGTTTTTTTAACCCTTTATTGGAGATTCTTAGTGGCTGGGTCAAACGTGGCCTGACATTAAGAATCTCGGGCTTAATACCAGCTTGTGTAACAAAGCTGGTATTAACCCCTTTATTACCCAGCGTGCCACCGCCACCAGGGCCGCTGGAAGAGCGGGGTTCAGCGCCAGAGGATGGCGCTTCAATGAACGCGCCATCTTCTGGGGCGGCTGCGGGCTGCAATTTGCAGCGGGGGGTGCCCAGAAAGCTTGGGCATCCCTGCGCTGCGGATTCCAGCCCCCAGCTGCTTAGCTGTACCTGGCTAGACATAGAAATTGCGCGGAGCCCCACGCATTTTTTTTTTTATTATTTAATGAATTTCAGAGTCAGAGTCTCAGAGTCAGAGTCTCAGAGTCGGAGTCTCCTCAGAGTCGGAGTCTCCTCAGAGTCGGAGTCTCAGAGTCGGAGTCGCCTCAGAGTCGGAGTCGCCTCGGAGTCGGAGTCGCCTCGGAGTCGGAGTCGTCTCGGAGTCGGAGTCGTCTCGGAGTCGGAGTCGTCTCGGGGTCGGAGTCGTCTCGGAGTCGGAGTCGTCTCGGAGTCGGAGTAGTCTCGGAGTCGGAGTCGTCTCGGAGTCGGAGTCGTCTCGGAGTCGGAGTCGTCTCGCCGTCGAGTCGGAGTCGGAGTCGTCTCGGAGTCGGAGTCGTCTCGGAGTCGGAGTCAAAAAAATGTGTGGGGCTCCGCGCAATTTCTATGTCTAGCCAGGTACAGCTAAGCAGCTGGGGGCTGGAATCCGCAGCGCAGGGATGCCCAAGCTTTCTGGGCACCCCCCGCTGCAAATTGCAGCCCGCAGCCGCCCCAGAAGATGGCGCTGAACCCCGCTCTTCCAGCGGCCCTGGTGGCGGTGGCACGCTGGGTAATAGAGGTTAGGGCCAGCTTTGTATTATCAGCTGGCCTTAAGCCCGAAATTTATGGCGGTCACGCCAATATTAGACATGACCGCCATGAATTTCTATTAAATTGTTTTAAAAAAAACACAACACAGAGAAATTTTTTTATTAGAAATTTAAAAAAAAGCCATTAGGGACTCCATCTTTAATTAAAAAAATCCTCATCCGTCCGACGCAGTCCAAAACGCGATGTCCTCTCTGCTCATCCCTGTGCATAGATATAGATGTATATGCACAGGGAATGAGCAGACTGAGAACAATCTCAGCACTGCTACATCAGGCAGCAGGCGGGCTCTAGGACCCTGGAGATGCACAGAGCATACAGGACTCTTATCTGTGCGAGTTTCCCAGCGATTACAGTTGCAAAGTAAACGAGTCCAATGCAAATAAATGACAAAACTAGGATTGCTTCAGGCTGAAGCTTCCGAGACACATCTGTGATTTGTAAATCTCACACTACTCGCTATTACTCGCTTCCCCATTCATTAACATTGGACTCGCTAGACTCGCAACGAGTAGCGAGTCCTGGGCTCGGAATCGCTAGAGTCAAGCGATTCCGAGTAATTTAGGATTCGCCCATCACTACACTTCAACAGTGACTTTGTGAACAAAGTCAAAATTATATGGGGTTCCCCTATTTTTGATCATAAGCTAAATTAAAGCAGACAGCTGGTATTATCAGGCTGGAAAGACCTATGGTTATTTGGCCCCCCCACCAGACTAAGTATATCATCCCGCAGCTCTCCAAGAACTAGTGCATACATTAGCAGTACCAATTCTTGTGCTTCACCCTGGCTCTTCCCGATGGTCCTGGTGGTGTGGCAATGTAACTTGTGATTAATCAGAGACTACTCTAGAGGTCCCAGCTGAAAATAAAATTGATACATAAGTTAACCCATTACATCTTATGAAAGAAAGTGAGGGTTCACTAAACTTTGTACCCTGGTGTATCGAATCCAAAACTGGTTATACTATAGAGTTTCACCTACTTAAGTTAAATTTATTATACTCATTTTTAGCGATACTAGTGCATCTAAATTAATTAGAACATCATCAAATATCAATATCATATTGCCACATGTCAGGGTGTTTCTGGGAGCCCTGAAACACGCTGACTAGCAAATCAATATTAAATTCACCCTTTGATGTCTCGTGGAATACGGCAGCACGGTTTTTAACCCTTCATCCTCCCTACTTTAATTTTCTGAAATAATGACCTTTGGTTTTTCATTGGCTGTAAACCATAATCATCAACATTTACAAAAATAAACACTTGAAATAAACCTTCACTCTGTGTGTAATGACTCTATATAATATAAGCATTTCACTTTTGTATTTAATTACTGAAATAATTGAACTTTTTGATGATATTCTAATTCATTGGCATGCTCTAGTAAGTGTATCAGGCAAATTCAAAGTCATCTTTTGATTTTTCCAGGAAATTCAATTCACAGGGAAGTGATGTTCCTTATTATGCATTAGGGCAGTGATGGCTAACCTATGAAACCCGTATCAGCAGTGACATGCCGAGGCTGACATACGTGTCATGGCGCAGTTTTCCCCTCTGCCTGTCACTGATAACATAAATAGCTCTGCTGCATTACCGTGCTGCCCTTGTCCTGCCTTCGGATGCTGAGTTGACACTGTGATTGCATGTAGTCAGTGTCAATCACAGTGTCGGTTGTGGAGCCCACTGGGATGGGGTACTCGGTGCCGGACCGGGGTACTGCTGGGGGATGTCACGGCGGTCCTGGTCCAGACCGTGTCCCGGGCCCGCACAATAAAATGGGGGTTATTTTCAGGGGATTTGGTTTGTCGTGACGCCACCCACGGGTTGTGGTCAGGGTGACCACCGCTGCTGCAGAACCTCCGGGGATGATGTTTTGGCAGCTTTAGATGGAATGGCTCTCCGCAGGTAGAGCTTGGTTCCCCGGGGCAGTGGTAGTTAAAGTCTGTGATGGTGATTGCAGATATTGCAGGAAAGTAGGGGTAGTAGTAGAGATGATGAGAGTAGAAGCAATGGCAGTTTATGAGGGAAAGTAGGGTTTCAGGCCAAGGATCACACACACTCACGTTTGTTGTCGTTTTCCAAGTCTTTACTTTACAGTTGGTATAACAAAGTATTGTCCACGGAGTCTGTACCGGGGCCAGGTTGCTCTCACCCTGACCGGGTCCTTGGCTTCCTACTTATGCGCTGTGTGTGTGGCCCTGCTGCCGCTTGTAGCTGAACTGCTGGCCCTGTCTCCCCTCACAGGTACCAATCTGCTGGGCAACTTGAGTCCTCTGTGTCACTGACCCCTCCGTGTTGCTTTGCTATGGTACAGTGAAAATGGTGGACCTTCACTATTCCGGTATTTACTGTCCTGTCTGTCTCAGGCACAGCCTCGGATCCGGTATCCGTCCTAAGCGCCTCTCGGGATTGAGTTTAGGGTAACTCCTTGTCCCGGGTATGTTGCTCTGTTCCTCTGTCTCCTTTCCTCAGACCTCTCAGGACCTCCACTCCTACTTGACTCTACTCCTGCTCCAGACTCAAACTAAACTGACTAACTGTCACTCCTGCTCTGAGGTAAACAACATTAGCTCCTTCCACTCTTGCAGGTGCCACCTAAGCTCCTCCCACTTTCTAGTGTAGTGTTGTGTGGGGAGCAAACCTGTGTTGCTGTTTCTGTGGCACATTATCCCTTGGGGTGCCACATTAGCATCCAAGGGCAGGAAAAGGCGGCACCTTAAAGAAGCTGACGATCAAAGTGTCAGCATCCCGCCTCGGGATGCTGATGCTTTGACTGTAACTGACTGCTTGCAATCACAGTGTCAGCTCAGCATCCAAAGGCAGAAAAAGGGTGGCATGGTAATGCAGCAGAGCATGTTATTAGCAGCGAGCTGCTGACACTTTGAGTGATGGAGAGAAACAAAGGATAGGTGAGTTACATTGTTTATTTTTTCTCTATGTCCACTAGGATGGGGGCCATATCCAGGATAGGGGGTAATGTACCAGGATGGGGAGGTGCTATATCCCAGTATGAGGAGGCTATATACAGGATAAGAGGCTATATACCAGAATGGGGGCCATATCCAGGATTGGGGAGTAATGTACCAGGATGGGGGGTTGCTATATCCTAACATATATCAGTATGGGTACTATATCCAGCATAAGGGGCTATATACCAGAATGGGGGGATAATGTATCATGATAGGGAAGCTATATCAAGGACCAGGGGCTATATACAAGAATGGACGCCATATACAGGATGGAGGGTAATGTACTAGGATGGGGGCTATATCCAGCATAAGAGGATATATACCAGATGGACCCATATCCAGGATAACGTTTTGTTATTACAGCTACAAATATCTGAAAATTATGGATTTTTCTTGAAGTGACACACCATGTGAGTTATGCTTGTTTTTTTTTAGCGAATTTTGACACACCGAGCTCAAAGGTTGACCATCACTGCTCTAGGGCATACATAAGATGTAAAAATAAAAAAAATCCTTACACTCTCCAGCTGTTCCACTCTTTATCATCACTGGTCTGGTAATAGCCACATCTTCAGATCACAACCACTTTTGCCAAAGTACGGTACCTGGGTCTCTCATGCTAGGCAGAGACTTACAGTTAGGAGAGAGTCGGGAGGGTTCTGAGCAAGCACGTTTAAGGCATACCATCATGACTCTGAACGTAAGTGGAGGTGATTAGAATATGTAGCGATATATGAACAGGCGGGTGACTGTGAGGAGAAGAGAGGCCGAAGACTTGAGCGGTAAAATAAGTATAAGGATTTCTTTTTCTTTTTGATGGCCTTCCAGTATGTAGAAAACCATCTTGTTGAACATGCAAAAAATAAATTGGAAAAAAATCCGCTTTGTTTGTGAATGAAGCTTTTCGGAAAGTTTGAGTAGAATTAAATTAGATTTATATACACTACCGTTCAAAAGTTTGGGGTCATTTAGAAATGTCCTTATTTTTGAAAGAAAAGCACATTTTTTTTTCAATGAAGTGAGCATTAATTGAATCAGAAACAAACTATACATTGTTAATGAGGTAAATGACTATTCTAGCTGAAAACGTCTGGATATTAATGCAATATCTACATAGGTGTATAGAGGCCCATTTCCAACAACCACCACTCCTGTGTTTTAATGGTACATTGTGTTTGCTAACTGTGTAAGAAGGCTAATGGATGTGTAGGAAACCCTAGAAAACCCTTGTACAAGTATGTTAGCACAGCTGAAAATGGTTTGGCTGATTAGAGAAGTTATAAAACTGACCTTCCTTTGAGCTAATTGAGAATCTGGAGCATTACATTTGTTTATTCTATGAAACTCTCAAAATGGCCAGAAAAAGAGAACTTTCATGTGAAACGCGACAGTCTATTCTTGTTCTTAGAAATGAAGGCTATTCCATGCGATAAATTGCCAAGAAACTGAAGATTTCCTACAACAGTGTGTACTACTCCCTTCAGAGGAGAGCACGAACAGGCTCTAACCACAGTAGAAAGAGAAGTGGAAGGCCCCGCTGTACAACTGAGCAACGAGACAAGTACATTAGAGTCTCTAGTTTGAGAAATAGACGCCTCACAGCTCCTCAACTGGCAACTTCATTAAATAGTACCCACAAAATGCCCGTGTCAACATCTACAGTGAAGAGGCGACTTCGGGATGCTGGCCAATTTCATCCTACAACAGAACAATGGCCCAAAGCACACCTCCAAATTATACATGAACTATTTAGGGAAGAAGCAGGCAGCTGGTATTCTATCTGTAATGGAGTGGCCAGCGTAGTCACCAGATCTCAACCCCATTGAGCTGTTGTGGGAGCAGCTTGACCGTATGATACGCAAAAAGTGGCCATCAAGTCAATCCAACTTGTGGGAGGGGCTTCAGGAAGCATGGGGGAAAATTTCTCAAGATTACCTCAGCAAATTAACAGCTAGAATGCCAAAGGTCTGCAATGCTGTAGTTGCTGCAAATGGAGCATTCTTTGACGAAAGCAAAGTTTGAAGCAGAAAATTATTATTTCAAACAAAAAAAATCATTATTTCTAATCTTGTCAATGTCTGGACTATATTTTCTATTCATTTTGCAACTCATTTGATAAATAAAAGTATGGGTTTTCATGGAAAACACAACATTGTCTGAGTGACCCCAAACATTTGAACGATAGTGTATATATATTTACTCATCTCTACTCACTTTATATAACCAATTTAGCCAACAGCATGAGTAGATGAACATTTTAATAGGAGGATTATAGTATTTAATAATCTGGTTTCACAAGAATCTTAGGGTGCTTTCACACTGGCATTTTTATGAAAATGCGGCAGATCCGGACAAAAAAAAGCATCTGCCACATTTTCCGCCTAACGGCCGCACTTGCGGTTCCGGCAGTTGCAGCAGTTGCAGCCGCGAAAAAAAAAATGCTGCTGACCTCGTTTTATTTTCGTGGCCACACTTGCCGCATCTGCCGCGACTGCACTTGCCGCACCTGTCGCACCTTACCGTAAGCCCCATACACAATGCATGGGGTTTGCTGCAAGTGTGCCGCAAGTGCGGCAGTTAGGCGGGACCCTCGGCAGATGCGTTTTTTTGTCCGGATCCGGACAAAAAAACTAGTGTGAAAGGGGCCTTAGAATAGCTTAGATTTTTATAAAATTGTAAATGATCAGCTAAGGCTACTTTCACAGCTTTGTGTTGTGAGTTTCAAAGTAGCCTAACAAGTACACAAAGCTATATAAAAATAGATACTATAGTAAGGAATAGCTACTTTGCTATTTTTACATGCGGAAGATCTATGTTGGTGGCTGCATAATGATACTGTGAAGTTGGATATATATATTTTTACTTACTGTTATATTACCTGTACCTTATTAGCACTTTCTTATGAACCTAGCTGCAGGCAGATGAAGTATAATGTTCTACACATTAGGACAACTTAAAATAAAGGAAAGTAAATTCATGCTACAATTTCAATGTTCTCTGTTTTGGTAAACAGAAAAAGTATGTGGGAAAACCGGGCACGACTTACAGACAGTTGCCTCCACCAGAGATCAGTCAGCTGACTTTCCGGGATCAGGACCTGGTGGTGCTCCTCTCCATAGGCAAGCCAAACGATCATCCAGACAATGCAATAGAAGAAATAGAGCCGCATTCACCGATACTTCAGGCTTTTTATTTTCGAGTGTTCATGTCAAAGAGACATTGAAAGTGTCGGCAGTGAGGGGGAAGGGAGGGCGTGCAGGAGGCACGGGATTCATGCACACCCTCCTTCCCCCCTCACTGCCGACACCTTGTATATCTCTGTTACATAAACGCTCAAAAATAAAAAGCCTGAAGTATCAATGAGTGCTGCTCCATTTCTTCTATAGCATTGTCTTTTTTGGTAAATCCATACCATTCTTGATTTGTCTGTTGACCTGGAGTTTTGTGTTTCCAATAGTCAACTTCTCTTTCTTTGTTACACATTAGCAGGTCACTTCCATCCGATGAAAAACAATATACTTTCACACTGTTCATAGCAGCAAATACCGTATTTTTCATACTATAAGAAGCACCAGACTAATAGACACACCCAGATTTTAGAGGAGGAAAATAGGGGGAAGACAAAATAAGCAAAAAATGTGGTTATAATTAACTGTGGGGGATCTGCTGCTGACACTGTTATGTGGGTAATGTCTCCATCATGGGCCCCCTCCAGGTAATATATGATCCCCCATCCTGAATATAGCCTCCCATTCTGTTATATACTCCCCATGCTGGTATATAGCCCACTCCATCCTGGTTGTGGCCCCTCCATCCTGGTATATAGCCCCAGACCTGGATATAACACCCCTATCCTAGATATAGCACTCCCCATCTTGGATATTGCACCCCCCATCCTTGGATATAGCACCCCCATCATGGAATATAGCACCTCCCATCATGGATATGGAACCTCCATTCTGGATGTGGACCCCACCATTCTGGGATATTGCACCCTCCCCTCCTGGGATATTGCACCGCCCCATCTTAGATAAAGCACCCCCCATCCTGGATATAGCACCCCTCATCCTGGGACATTGCACCCCCCTCATCCTGGGATATTGCACCCCCCATCCTGAGATATTGCACCCCTCATCCTGGCATAATGCGCACCCTATCCTGCGATATTGGAGCCCCTACCCTGGGATATTTCACACCCCATCCTGGGATATTGCACCCCCATCCTAGGATATTGCACACCACATCCTGAGATATTGCACACCCCATCCTGGGATATTGCACACCCCATCCTTGGATATTGCACCCTCCATGCTAGGATATTGCCCAGCCCATCCAGAGATATCGAACACACCATCCTGGATATTGCACACCCCATCCTGGAATATTACACACCCTACCATGGGATATTGCACCCCTCATCCTGGGATAATGTGCACCCCATCCAGGGATATTGAAGCCCCTACCCTGGCATATTGCACACCCCATCCTGAGATACTGCCCACCCCATCCTAAGATATTGCACACTCCATCCTGGGATATTGCACCCCCATCCTAGGATATTGCACAGCACATCCTAGGATATTGCACAGCACATCCTGGGTTATTGCACACCTCATCCTCGGATATTGCACCCCCCCATCCTTGGATATTGCGCACCCCATCCTGGGATATTGCACACCCCATACTCAGATATTGCAGACCACATCCTGAGATATTGCACACCTCATTCTGGAATATTCCACACCCATCCTAGGATATTGCACAGCCCATCCTAGGATATTGCACAGCCCATCCTGAGATATTGCACACCACATCCTGAGATATTGCACTCCCCATCATGGGATACTGCACACCCCATCCTGGGATATTGCCCACCCCATTCTTGGATATTGCACCCTCATCCTAGGATATTGCACAGCCCATCCTAGGATATTCCACAGCCCATCCTGAAATATTGCACACCAGATCCAGAGATATTGCACACTCCATCCTGGGATATTGCACACCCCATCCTGGGATATTGCACACCCCATCCTTGGATATTGCACCCCCCCATCCTAAGATATTGCACAGCCCATTCTAGAATGTTACACACCCTATCATGAGATATTGCACCCCTCATCCTGGGATAATGCGCACCCCATCCTGGGATATTGAAGTCCCTACCCTGGCATATTGCACACCCCATCCTGAGATACTGCACACCCCATCCTGGGATATTGCACACTCCATCCTGGGATATTGCACCCTCATCCTAGGATATTGCACAGCACATCCTGGGTTATTGCACACCCCATCCTTGGATATTGCACCCCCCCATCCTTGGATATTGCACACCCCATCCTGGGATATTACACACCCCATCCTCAGATATTGCACACCACATCCTGAGATATTGCACACCACATACTGAGATATTGCACACCCCATTCTGGAATATTCCGCACCCATCCTAGGATATTGCACAGCCCATCCTAGGATATTGCACAGCCCATCCTGAGATATTGCACACCACATCCTGAGATATTGCACACCCCATCCTGGGATATTGCACACCCCATCCTTCGATATTGCACCCTCATCCTAGGATATTGCACAGCCCATTCTAGGATATTCCACAGCCCATCCTGAAATATTGCACACCACATCCAGAGATATTGCACACTCCATCCTGGGATATTGCACACCCCATCCTGGGATACTGTACACCCCATCCTTGGAAATTGCACCCCCCATCCTAAGATATTGCACAGCCCATCCTGAGATATTGCACACCCCATCCTGGGATATTGCACCCCCCATCCTGGAGTATTTCAACCCCCCCCCCATCCTGGATATGGCCCCCATGCTCTAGAGCAAACAAAAATAATAAGCAATGTAACTTACTTATCCGGCACTCCCCTGGTCTCTCCCTCTGCAGCATCGATATCTTGCAGTGTGTGCCAGGATTGGATCATGTAACCAGCACAACACAGTGACAACATTGCTGCGCACCCTGGTCACATGATTGGATGCCGGCACAGCAGGCACATACACAGTGGCGTAACTTCAGGCCTCGGGGCCCCGATGCGAAAGCTCCAACGGGGCCCCCAATTATTGCAAATCTTTAGTAGTATTAGTCTTTTTCTATGGGCCAAAGGGACGTTTGGGGCCCCCTAGGCTGCAGGGCCCGGGTGCGATCGCAACCCCTGCACCTATTGTAGTTACGCCCCTGCACATACAGCAAGACTTCGATGTTGCAGAGGGAGTGACGGAGGGGAGCGTCGGACAGGTAAATTATATCATTTATTATTTTTGTGTGCGGCAGTATGGGAGAGCCATCCAGGATGAGGGTGACTACACTTAGTCTACTGTAATATGCGCCATCCACCGCTTCAGCACTGATGTGATGGACTGGGTGATGGAGTAAATATTACAGTAGACTAATGAGCGGCTCCACGTGATTATGGGCTGCCTCTGCAGCTTGCATCAGCCTCTTCCAGTACTTTCCAGAGTCGCTGCTATCCCCAGCACAGCACCACAGCTCCTGTATATCCGGACCATAAGACGCACCCACACTTTCCCCCAGAATTTGGAGGAAAAAAGTGCATCTTAGGGTCTTATAAATACAGTAAGTGCCATCTGACCTACTGTGTCCAGGTCTCTTGTCAACATCGCTATATGGCTACAGCTAAAAGGATTACAAGATGATTTTAGAAGCACATCCTTGATAAATTCATACTTAAAAAAATATGTCTATACTTAGAAATGGACGTGATTATTAAAACATACTAGACCATTTTAGCTTCTTGTACCTGATAGGAGAAAAATACAAGAGGAAAGAACAGATCAACTAGTAACTGTTATTTATTAAGCTCCCCAATGAATATTTGCAGGCTGGAAAAGTTCAAAGATAAACAACATGCATAATATGTGGTCTATACATCTGAGGTTTCATATATTAAAAGAAAAATAATAAAAATGTGTATCCCAAGGTTTGACACTTTGTGTTTAAATCACTTTAAAAAAAATGTCTTTGTTCGGTTTCAACTAGACCCTTGTTGGTCATTTGAAACCTCTGTCGATACAGTATTAGGAACAGCATTGTCTCCCAACAATCAAGTTAAATTCAGTCTTGAAAGTTCTGTCATGAGCAGAATAGACTTGAATTACCATTGGTCTGCGGGTGCTCATAAATACAGGAAAACAATGAGCAAAGGCAAAGCACAAAGGTGCAGAGGGATAAGAAATCAGAATATGAGTTCACAAAGAACAGACAGTCTGGAAATGCAAAGCATGAATTTAATAAATATGTCACTATGAGCAATAGTTACTGATCTTAAACATACATGTCGGGTGCAAGTTCTATTCAAAACGGTGCTTGATTAAATTTTGTATGACGTGACTTTTCAGGAAACCGTAGGGACTAGAAGAGATAGCTGTTTTTATTGCATGAATCCTTTTTAAACCCACAGTTATATAGAAAAATAAATCTGTCAATAATAGAATAATATATGTCTGAAGAAACTCTGCAAAATTCATCTCTACAGCAGTTTCAAAATGTTAAAAGGGTTCTGCAAAATGTTTTCATCAATGCCATATCCTAAGTATAGGTCATCGATATTTAATCCAGGGGGGTACAATAGCCATCTCCTACGCTTATCAATGCCCTGATGCTGGTGGCAGCCAGATACAATCAGTTGTGGAGTTGCCCAGTTCCCTTAACGGTATAGTGGTTGCAGCCTGGTTCTGCACAACTGCCCCAAATTAAATTGTATGCTAAAAGGTAAGAGAGAAAGCACACATAGGGTCTTATCTGGATAATACACGAAATCACGTTGAGGTTAATTTACTAACCTTGTGTTGTTGTGACAGTCACAACAACTTCCAAATACAAATCGGCTTGCTGCACTCCGCCCAAGATGATCAAGATTTGCCAAAGGAGAAGGGGTGGATCCATGTGCGCTGCCATCAAGGAAACCCTCCAACGAGTCACAATAGAAGTAGTAGTAGTACCTTTATTCATCTAACTCGTTTCATGGGTCTACAGCCCACTTTCTCAGAGATTCATATGCCTGTTGGATCTCTGAGGAAATGGGCTGTAGACCCACGAAATGTGTTAGATGAATAAAGGTACTACTACTACTTCTATTGTGACTGGTTGGAGGGTTTCCTTGATGGTAGCGCACATTGATCCACCCCTTCTCCTTTGGCAAATCCCAAATTAAATCGGGGAGAATGTACAGTAGACGGCCATGGCTACAATATTCTTGACAGAGGTGTGTGTAGCAGCCCCACAACTGAGCATATCAGTGAAAACAGCTGCACGGAGGGAGAGCCCGGTATCTCACCCACACTGATCAGATGTTAATGACCTATCCTGAGGATATGACATTGGCGTGTAAGCGTACCACAAAACCATTTTAAGGTGAAATGAAAAAAAGGAGGAAGTGCGTGCTGTCTCTCAGCTTGATGATGTTCCTTGTGAGGATCCCAGAATGCATTGAGGGGCACTCACATGGGACATCATCAGCAGGAAATAGAAAAAAAACAATAGTTGATGGACAGTATATACAGAAAACTGTAGGGAATTAATAAAATAAGCATATTAGAAAATAGCTTAAATTATAAGGATAAATTAGACAGGAAGTTAAGAGGAATATTGCTTGTCTCGACCTGACCCTTTAAGAATTAAGCACACATTTTCATTGTATTCAACATTTTATCAAAACTGCAATAAGCTCAAGCAAGCTCCAGAGGTCAAATAAGCATGTGCCAGTCCAGTTGGGGTGTGTGGTATAATAGACATTTTACTTACCCATTAACAGTAATGCCAACCTGGCAAACTGGCCTCTACAGGAAAAGCATCCTCCATTTCTATGGCACCCTTCACCATTAAAAAGTTTAGGAAATATAGATTACAAACGTGAGGGAAGCCTCGCAGACTGGGTGGTATTAATAAGATATATGTTTCTATTTCCGACCTCTAAGAAAGGGGTGA
Organism: Allobates femoralis; assembly: GCA_033576535.1. NCBI lineage: Eukaryota > Metazoa > Chordata > Amphibia > Anura > Aromobatidae > Allobates > Allobates femoralis. The sequence continues at coordinate 143,323,553 of JARQOC010000006.1, forward strand.
GAATGAGCAAAATAGGGTCTTATCCTTAGGAGACAGGTTTTGATGGTGTAACTTAGGATCTGCTCACCTGATAGGGTTGTGTAGCACACAACCGGCGTGATCGCTCAGTACAATACAGCTGCTGCCAGGACCGTACCTCCACAGGTCACTGTGGTCACGATAAGCTTCCAATAGGACAAAGTACCTCGTGGTCTGAGCTGCTGTGTTCGTATGATGTAAAAACCAGATACAGCGGCGGTATGTCTGGGTATAGTAGTAGCTGTTTATTTTCCGACGCGTTTCGGAGTCATATCCCAAACTCCTTCCTCAGGGAACTGGCCTCTACAGGAAAAGCATCCTCCATTTCTATGGCACCCTTCACCATTAGAAAATTTAGGAAATATAGATTACAAACGTGAGGGAAGCCTCGCAGACTGGGTGGTATTAATAAGAAATATGTTTCTATTTCCGACCTGTATCAAATTTCAGTTCTAAGCATCAATTTTACAAAGATTTTTTACTTAATTGTGTATTTATTGATATGTTGTCATTTTTTTATACACATTAAGAAATACAACAAAATATTCAAATACAATGTGTAAATTTTTTGTAATCGTACAGAGTACCGTATATACTCGTGTATAAGCCGACCCGTGTATAAGCCGACCCCCCTACTTTTGCCCCCAAAACCTGGGAAAATCTATTGACTCGTGTATAAGCCGAGGGTGGACCCTAGCACAAGTATACAGCCCCCAGCAGTGTGGTATACACCAGTCCCAGAGGTAGATACAGCAGCCCCAGTGGTAGTATACACGCAGCCCCAGTAGTATATACAGCCCCAGTGGTAGTATATACAGCCCCAGTGGTAGTATACAGGGCCCCAGAGGTATATAGCAGCCCCAGTGGTAGTATACAGGGCCCCAGAGGTATATAGCAGCCCCAGCGGTAGTATACAGGGCCCCAGAGGTATATAGCAGCCCCAGTGGTAGTATACAGGGCCCCAGAGGTATATAGCAGCCCCAGCGGTAGTATACAGGGCCCCAGAGGTATATAGCAGCCCCAGTGGTAGTATACAGGGCCCCAGAGGTATATAGCAGCCCCAGTGGTAGTATACAGTGCCCCAGAGGTATATAGCAGCCCCAGTGGTAGTATACAGGGCCCCAGAGGTATATAGCAGCCCCAGTGGTAGTATACAGTGCCCCAGAGGTATATAGCAGCCCCAGTGGTAGTATACAGGGCCCCAGAGGTATATAGCAGCCCCAGTGGTAGTATACAGTGCCCCAGAGGTATATAGCAGCCCCAGTGGTAGTATACAGGGCCCCAGAGGTATATAGCAGCCCCAGTGGTAGTATACAGTGCCCCAGAGGTATATAGCAGCCCCAGCGGTAGTATACAGGCAGCCCCAGTAATGCAGGCCCCCCCAGCGTCTCTCCGGTCACCTGTAAAGCAAGCTATACTTATCAGTGTCCCGCTCGCACCCGCCGCTGCCGACATCCGCGATCCTCCATCTTCATGCGACTCCTCTTCCTGTTTCCTGTGCGCGTCGCCGGGAATGACGTCATTGCCGGCGACGCGCACAGAAACAGGAAGAGGAGTCGCATGAAGATGGAGGATCGTGGATGTCGGCAGCGGCGGGTGCGAGCGGGACACTGATAAGTATAGCTTGCTTTACAGGTGACCGGAGAGACCCTGGGGGGCCCTGCATTACTGGGGATGCGGGGGCTGCTGTATACCGATGTATACATCGGTATGTACCGATGTATACATCGGTATACAGCACTGACTCGCGTATAAGCCGAGGGGGGTACTTTTCAGCCCAATTTTTGGGCTGAAAAACTCGGCTTATACGCGAGTATATACGGTAAGCTAAATAACTGGGAAATTGTAGAACGTACAGTATGTTGTTCATGTTAATAGTCTGATAATATGTCGAGTAGGAGGAAAACAAGTTAACAGAGGTTATTTAACTCTTCAAATATTCTTTTCAATGTAGGAGTACAGAACCTAAATCCTGTAATCATAAAATAAATTAAATAAAGCACATCCTAAAGAGAGCGAATGTAAGAAAACTAAGGGAAAGAATGAAAAAGGAAGGATTGAACTGCCAGTTATATAACATCGCATGTAAAGATCATAAAGAAATCAAAAGGTGTAGCAAAACTCCCATGCACCATTGTACTTCTCTGCTTTGCTATGTATGATATTCTAGGATTCTAGCATCGATGAAAAACCAAAATATGTAATAGTAGCCTGGTGGTCCTGTTAAAGGGAATATCGCTAGTGAGCGCTATAGATTTCAACAGACCCTAAGGCAAGGGTCTCAAACTCCAGGCTCCGAGGGCTGCACACAGTGCAGTTTTCCAGGATTTCCTTAGCATTTGACAGTTGGTGACTATTCCAACTGTTAAATGCTAAGGAAATCCTGATGACATGCACTATGTGCAGCCCTAGGGGACTGGGGTTTGGGACCTTTGCCCTAAGGGAAACATGTAGGGATTATTCCATAGTAAAGAAGCAAGTCACACTATTTCAAATTCCATTATTTTAAATGACCTGGCAAGGATGACCAAGCTGGGATTTGGTGTAGATTTGTCACCCAGTAGTAGTAAATAAAATTAGGTGCTATCAACCCATCTGTACCTTATCAGGTAACAAAACAGACTTAAGGTGCTGTCACACAGCACGATCTAGCCAGCGATGTCGGAAGCGATGCGCGGGTGCCGCCAACAGTGTCAGACGGCGCGATCCAGCCTAATCGCTGGTTACAGGTTGACAGGTTTATGAACATGTTCATAAACTTGTCAACCTGCGACCAGCGATAATTTGCAGTTGCGTCGCGCTGTCAAACAGCGCGACGCACTTGCAATATCGCCCGCAACATCGCTGTTACGTCACTTTTAGGCGATGTCGCGGGCGACATCGCCACGTGTGACCCCACCTTTAGGAATTCTACAGGTTTTTACAACCAAAGTCCTTAAGAGGAATAGGGATAGATAAAGTATCAAACAGATAAAGATTATTATTTCACATAAGCTACTCTATCACGAAAATATGGCCTAACAGTGACATCGACTTCTGTAGTAGACTGCATATTTGCCTATAAAGTGGAGGAAAACAACATATAGCAAAGTAAAGGGAGATGTGAAATTGATTACTAGATACCGATGTGAGCATTCATGCCTCAGATATTTGAAGTCATTCCTAAATTGAGCTAAAAGAGGCATATAAATAAGAAGTGGAAGTGCCTAGTCTTTGTTGTGTTAATCTTACAGGTAAACAATTGTTCACAGACTAAACATAAGTCAACAGTGTGATGCAGCAGCAAAAAAGGCAAAACCAATTCTGGGATATATTAACAGAAGCATATACTTGTAGTCTAGATTATGTGAAGTCATTATCGCCCTCTACTCCTCTTTGGTCAGACCTCATCTGGAATAGTATTCAGTTCAGAGCACCACATTTTAAGAAAGACATCAACAAAGCGGAGCAAGTTCAAAGAAGAGCGACCAGAATGGTGATCGGTCTGCAAACCATGCCCTATGAGGAACAGTTACAGGATTTGGGAATGTTTAGTTTGCAAAAAGTAAGACCGAGAGGAAACATAATAAGCTGTCTACAAATATTTCAAGGGCTGTCACACTGTGGAGGGATCAGCTTTATTCACATTTGCACAAGGAAACACTAGTAGCAATGGCATGAAACTGAATGGGAGGAGTCACAATAGATATTAAAAAATACTTTTTGACAGTGAGGATGACCAATAGGTGAAACAGGTTGCAACGAAAGGTGGCAAGTTCTCCTACAATTAAAGCTTTCAAACAGAGGCTGGAGAGATATCTGTCTGCGATGATTTAGTGAATCCTGCTTTGAGCAGGGGGTTGGACCACATGACCCCAGAGGTCCCTTTCAACTCTACCATTCTATGTTTTTATGATTCTATGAAATAAGAGAAGAGAATAAAAGAATAAGAGGAAAGAAATGCAGAATTATAAGGGTTAGCAGAATGTCATCAGCAAAGTGGGACAATTTAAAGTCCTTGTACTTTATCCTCACCACCTTATATTTAGATAGGCTCACCAACAAGCAGCGAGGTTCTTAGTTTAGTGTACCAATAGCAAGGAAGATAGTGGACACCCCTACATATATAATTTCAATTATCTTGGCTTAGCGGAATTATCTGGAAGTTGAACTGGAGCCAATAGAGGATGCAAATAAAAGGCTTTCAGAAGTAAACCTTCTGCATTGTATATTTCAAGGGTGAAATATAAACACTTTTCAGCACATGATGTATGGTGCACCTGCCAGGCTTAATTTAACTCCAGCACTATTTTATGATAAATTTTGTATTCCTTTATTAAACTGTAAACACTACAAGGACTACTCTAAAATTGATCTTTATTAGATATCTAGTGAAAACAACCAATGCGGCTTATGTGACATGTGCATAAACAACGACCCTTCCCTCACACAGTTACACAGCATACAATATTTACAATCATCCCATAGGATCTCCCAATATCCTAGGTACGAATATAATAGTCTGACCTAGCGTCAATTTCGGTCAAGTGTCAACGGTCAGTTATCAACGAACTAGTATCTTCATTTGATTAGTACATGTAGGAAGAACCTTTGGAATCTAGACCATATAATATTTAAACTATTTACCCCTGATGAGCTGGCATAACTGCTGGTGAAACGCGTCGGGTTGAAAAAATTGAACGTGGAAATATTATATGGTCTAGATTCGACAAATCGATGCTACGTCAGACTATCATATTCGTACCTAGGATATTGGGAGATCCTATGGCATCATTGTAAATATTGTATGCTGTTTAACTGTGTGAGGGAAGGGTCGTTGTTTATGCAAATGCCACATAAGCCACATTGGCTGTTTTAACTAGATATCTAATAAAGATCAAGTTTAGAGTAGTCCTTGTAGTGTTTAATTTAACTCCACTCACTTAATTCAGCACTTAACCTCTGATATAAGTTATAAGGTGAGCACAAATCACACCCCGACACAGTCCATACACCCCAGTTAGCTCAGTAGGGATGGGTGAATCTACTCGTTACTACTCTGTACTCGCAGAGTAGTAAGGGATTCGCCTGACTCGTTACTCTGCGAGTAATCGCAGGGATTACTCGCACAGTAACGAGTCCGGTCCTCCCCCCCCCGTCCTAAGTTAGGACTGGGCTGGGGGGAGCAAGCGGGAAGCGAAGGAAGGGAGGGGGGAGAAATGCTCCTTACCTCTCTTCCGGCTATCTGCTGTGTGCTCTGTGCTGGGCTCTGGGTCCGTGCGGGATGCGGCAGCTCCAGGGTCCTAGAGCCCGCCTGCTCTCCCTGTGTACAGACATACATGTCTGTGCACAGAGATGTATTCGTGCTGAGATTGTTCTCAAGCCTGCTATCCCTGTGTACAGACATGTATATCTATGCACAGGGATGTAGCAGAGTGGACATCGCGTTTTGGACTACGTCGGACGAAAGAGGATTTTTTTAATTAAAGATGGAGTCCCTAATGGCTTTTTATTTTTATTTCTAATAAAAAAAAATTTCTCTGTGTTGTGTTTTTTTTAAAACAATTTAATAGAAATTCATGGCGGTCATGTCTAATATTGGCGTGACCGCCATAAATTTCGGACTTAGGGCCAGCTGATAATACAAAGCTGGCCCTAACCCCTTTATTACCCAGTGAGCCACCGCACCAGGGCCACTGGAAGAGCGGGGTTCAGCACCAGAGGATGGCGCTTTAATGAACGGCCATCTTCTGGGGCGGCTGCGGGCTGCAATTTGCAGCGGGGGGTGCCCAGAAAGCTTGGGCCTCCCTGCGCTGCGGATTCCAGCCCTCAGCTGCTTAGCTGTACCTGGCTGGACATAGAAATTGCGGGAGCCCCACTCATTTTTTTTTTATTATTTCATGAAATTCATGAAATAAAAAAAAAAAAGGGCTCCCCTATATTGTTGTGTCTGGCCAGGTACAAACAGGCACCTGGGGTTGGGGGCAGCCCGTCACTGCCTGCTGGATCTGGCTGGATACAGAAATACGGTGAAGCTCACGTAATTTTTTTTCTGAAAAATCAATATTGTTTTATGGATTTGTCAGAAAAAAATTTCACGTGAGCTCCGTCATATTTCTGTAACCAGCCGGATCCAGCAGGCAGCGACGGGCTGCCCCAACCCCCAGGTGCCTATTTGTACCTGGCCAGACCAAAAGAATATAGGGGAGCCCTTTTTTTTAAATTATTTTATGAATTTCATGAAAAAATTTAAAAAAAAATGCGTGGGGCTCCGCGCAATTTCTATGTCCAGCCAGGTACAGCTAAGCAGCTGGGGGCTAGAATCCACAGCACAAGGAAACCCAAGCTTTCTGGGCACCCCCCGCTGCAAATTGCAGCCCGCAGCCGCCCCAGAAGATGGCGCGTTCATTGAAGCGCCATCTTCTGGCGCTGAACCCCGCTCTTCCAGTGGCCCTGGTGGCGGGTGGCTCACTGGGTAATAAAGGGGTTAGGGCCAGCTTTGTATTATCAGCTGGTCCTAAGCCCGAAAGTTATGGCGGTCACGCCAATATTAGTCATGACCGCCATGAATTTCCAGTAATCAATAGAAAAAGAAACACAACACAGAGAAAAATAATTTTATTATAAATAAAACAGAAGACAATTAGGGACTCCATCTTTATTTAAAAAGTCCTCTTCCACCCGACGTAGTCCAAAATGCAATCTCAGCTCTGCTACATCCCTGTCTGTGTATAGATTCACAGGGATATAGCAGAGCTGAGAACTGACATTATGACTGAGCTGAACCCTGCTGTCAGCCAGACTCGCTCTGCTGACGGAGATTCCCGAGCGGTGACGGAAGTTAATTTATTCACTGCTCAGGAATCTCCGGAAAGAGCAGCAGAGAGACTCGGGAGCGAGTCTGCGGCCGGCGCCGACGCAGGCAGCGGTAAGTAAACGGCCGGGCTGGTGCACCCCCTCTCCCACCTCACCCCCACCCCCCCTCCCTCCCATTCCCCGGTTCAATCCTTTATTTTCTTTTTTACTATTCTTTAAAAACTTGCAAATCCCCATGTTATTCTTTTAAAGCCACGGCAAAGAGACGCTCTCTTTGCTGCTGGCTTTAAAAGAATAACATGGGATTTGCAGTTTTCTCTGCTGCCAGACCCTTATAGGTCCGGCAGCAGAGGAATCGCTGCAATACTCGTTCCCCATTCAATAACATTGGAATCGCTAGACTCGCAACGAGTGGCGAGTCCTGGACTCAGACTCGTCGGAGTCTAGCGATTCCGAGTAGTTTAGGATTCGCCCATCTCTAGTGCTCAGTCTCCAAAATTTACTACTGTCTGACAATCAACAGGGTCACACACTCTGTTTAAAGGGAACCAACCAGCAGGATTTAGGTCTATAAAGTAAAGCCAATGCCTTACAGACACTGGGATGCTGAGTTAATCATACCTTTACTTCGATGATTACATGTATAATTGCAGAGAAAACTGTTATCAAACACCAGGAAAACTGTGCAGCACAGTAGCATACGTGCAGCACAGCATCACTATAAGGGGCTAGGTTTATTTTTATTACTCCCCTGTGGACCCTAAGCCAAACATCCCACCCCTCCCTTTCACTCTATACCTGGCACATTGCATTTAACATCGTGCATGGTGATAGCACAATGTATGATTACAGAGAAAAGTGTTATCAGACACTGGGAAGATAGTACAGCAAATTATCATGAGTGCAGCACAGCATTTGTTCCACAAATTTAAGAGGCTGGATTAAGGGTTGTCCAGAAGGTGATGGGCGGGTCTTGGCTAGCCACATACCTCCCATAATCAGGTCTGATGGATATAATGAGACTGCTGATGTATCACATGGTCTCTGATGTAAGCAAGGCCTCTGGGTGTTTGGGAGTGGCTGGAATCCCCATCTTCCTGGAGACACATGGTCAGTAGACTGTGTCTCTTGGTGTTTGGGAGCAGGGGTCCTTACAAGGTATGAAGGCTAGAGACCGTAGTGAGATCTGCTGTAGTAAGTCGGCAGCAGATTTCTATTCTTGGCAGGGACCAGTCCAACAATGTCCTACCCTCCACTGATCTCCTGCACCACAGATACAGTGACACTGCTTCTGGCCGCCAGCAGTCAGACGCTGCACTCAGTACCTGCGGCACAATGTTAGAGGTAGAATAGGGGGAAACAGTGTACACAGAGGGAGGAAGCAAAACAAGCATAGGGCAGGGGACACCATCCAGCAAGTGGAGCGGATGATGTCCCCAACGGCGAGTGGCCCCTCAGCAGTGCAGGGCCCTGACACTTGTCTGGGTGCACCAGATGCTGACATGCTGACATTACCCCTGCCCCTGGGTGTCACAGGTGAGAAATATTACTGTAATATTTTCTATCATGAATTTATCTGTTCATAGATATGAAACATAACATGGTTAGTATTATCTAATAATAATTTGGCGTTGATGCTCTGATCTCTCAATTGTGAGAAATTATTCATGTTCTTTTTCTGCTGATCGCTGTGCCAAAGATGTACGTCCAATAACTGTAGGATTTTTACACACCCCGATATTTATAACTGTTTGTCGGTGCCTGGGTGGCTAGGAACCTGCACAGTTGGTTTCTGCTAATGACTATTCTCTCCATAATCATGTACACAAAACTCAGACTGGCTGTCTTTCTTATCAGTTTTAATTATTCATCCACATCAGGGCATACCAGCTTCAATGAAGTGTCCTCCCTCTACATCCATAACATGGATCCCATGTTTTCATTGTGTTGATGGGTGGGTGGATGTATGTCCCTTTAGAAAGATATCTCATAATAATATAATAATAATATTCATATAATGATACATTTTATTTATATAGCACCAATATATTCTGCAGCACTTTACAATTGAACAGGGGGAAATGTACAGACAATAAAGACAATACAACATTTTACATAGTTTACCAGTTACAGGAGGGGTGTGCACCCTGCTTGAAAGCTTACAATCTATAAGGACATAGGCAGAAACAGTAAGTAGGATGTGCTTGAAGGGTCTGGTTCAGCCATCATTATGATAAACAGGGGTTTTTCATATGATGGCACATGCTCCAGTCATCAGTCAATTTTGTCTATATGCACTTACATACTATTAGTTTTAGAGGGGATATGAAGCTAGATAAATAGATAGATGAATAGGAAGGAGCAGGTTGTATTTAACATTAGAATGATGGATCAGGGAATAGGGGAAAGTTAGGTAATGGAGTAGAGGTGATAAGCCTGTCTGAAGATATATGTTTTTAAGACATGCTTAAAGACATGGGGATAGAAATTATTTCCAATGCTTGGGGTAGTGCATTCCAGAGCAGTAGCACAGCACAAGAGAAATCTTGGAGAAGGATGTGTGACCTTTGAATTATGGGTGATATTAATCTGAGATCAACTGCAGAATTGAGGGCATGGGTAGGGTGATAGACAGAGATGAGAGATGAGATATAGGGGTGAGAAAGATATAGGGGTGAGAAAGATAAGTTTGTACTGTTTCCTGTAGCAGATGTGAAACTAGGGCTAAGATTGGCACAAGACAGAGAGTTAAGTGAAATGACTGGACAGAAAAATGACCCTGGCTGCTGCGTTAAGGAAAGACTGGGGAGGTGAAAGTTTGGTTAAATGGAGACCAATCAGTAAAGAGTTGCAGTAGTCCAGATGAGAATGAATAAAAGGGAGAGTAAGTGTTTTTGTAGTTTCAAGGCTGAGAAATGGTCAAATTCTAAAGATGTTTCTTAAGGGGGCCGTCACACGGAACGATATCTTGCCCGATATCGTTTAAGCGATCTCCTTTTTGATCGCTTAAGCGATATCGGGCAAGATATCGTTGCATGTAATCAAGCGATTTACGATGGTAAATCGCTTGATCGTGACATCGCTGATCTGAGGTTCGGTTCTCAGATCTAGTGATGAACGATGCAACGATCTGCATCATCGTGGTGTATGACACCACGATGATCCATCTCCCAGCGACCGTGCCTATGCTGGGAGATGGTAACTATGGTACACGTCGGGTAACTAAGCGACGCGCGGCGCCTAGTTACCCGATGTGTACCATAGTAACGAGCGAGATCGCTGCTCCACATCGCTGGTGAGTCTGTCTGTGTGACATCTCACCAGCGATGTGAGCGATATTGTAAGCGATCGCGCGTGCACGTGATCGCTTACAATATCGCTAAAGATATCTCACCGTGTGACGGCCGCCTTAGGTGCAAGTAACATGAGCAAATAAATGATTGGATATAGTGGATCATGGATAGTGTCAAATATGACCCAAAGGCAACAAGCCTGCTGATTAGAAGATATCTCATAGATTTATGTTTTTTCTTAACAAAGGGCTCTGAAGAAAAATGGCCAGCTTAGGCTGTAAAATGCCTTTTTTAGCATCTAAACTTAAAGAAGCCCTCAAATTACTTTTATACTCCCTAAACCCATGTATAGATTAGTGTAATGTAGTGTCAGTGTGCTAATAATCTGACTAATTGCTGGTCTTTACAGTATCCAGTTCTTCTCCTGATCACACTGTGCTCTGTGTGGGTCTGCCCTCACATTGCATAATTTCAGATCCGTGTCTGACCGTGGTTTTTTTTCGTGGCCTCATCTGCCGCAACTGCTGAAACCGCACTTGCCGTGGCTGCCACACACTTATCGCAAGCCCCATAGACAATGCATGGTGCTTGCCGCAAGTGTGCCGCAAGTGCGGCCGTTATGTGGTAAATGCGGCAGATGCGTTTTTTTTTTACCGTAACTGCCGCATTTTTGAAAAAAAACCAGTGTAAAAGCACCCTAAAAAGTACAATAAATAAGCAGAGAAACAATGAAAAAAAATACAGTAGAGTAATTAGATAAAATACAATAAGCATATGATCAGTGTAAAAAGTACAATACAATAATTAAAGCAAAAATAAGGGTGACCCTGCTCAAAAGAGCTTACAATCTACAACAAGATGGTGGTTACACAAAGTACAGGGGCTTATTACAGTGATGGTCCAGGCATCTTGAGGAAATGGGCGATAGAAATGAATGGTCACCAGACAATCTGTGTAGAGCTTTTGGGTTTGGTGGAGTTTAAAGAAGAGTTATGAGCAGAGTGATAGTGAATGTGCTATATACAGTACAAAGAACTTCTATTAGGGAGCGTGATATGCTGCTTTAAAAAGATGTGTTTTAGGGAGCTGTCAAAAAGCTCAAAACCGGATCAGGAACCGCTCCCCATAGGAGCCCATTATGCGAACCGGATTGCTCTACATGCAATCCAGTTACCGCCTCCGTATCTGCAGCCTGCGTAAAATTCATGCAGGCTGCAGTTTTCAGAGCGGTTCTATCAACCATAATGCAGTAACCGGATTGCTCCGGATGTGTAAACCTGAGCAATGCGGTTACCGTCTACTTTGTTTATTTCTGCCGCCGCAGGGATGAACCAAGTGTTAAATGTTATTAAAACATGAAATATTAATAGTAGCTGTGGGCAACATGTCTCTAGGGGGTGCCTATGTAGCGCCCCTGTGACTAGGCGCCACAGAATGGTATTGCATTTATTATTTATGCGTAATATTATTGTAAGTTGCTAGTTTAGGATTTCAATCTTATGGAGTCTATTTTTACACTCACTTAGGACTGCACCACTTAGAGTAGGGGGAACTGGTAATATAGTAGGTTCCACAGGGTGGGGGCGGAGCTTAGGATAGAGGTAGAGTGACAGTTGACAATTTACCCCAGTCGGTGCTGGAAAGGCAGACAGAGTGGTCAGGCCTGGCAGCCCAGCTGAGTAGAGGGTACCCCATCTTTATGTGGGGACCCAGGACAAAAGGCAACGAGCTAGGGCTGGTAGGAGCCAGCTGGTCCTGTTGAGGGGACACCGGTGACATGGACAACCGAGGCAACCAGGAGTTTATCCCTGACTGCAAAGCCGACGAGCTGCAGGCCCAACAGAACCGGGTTGCTGACAGCACCACAAGGTTCCTCTCCCCTCAGGACTGAAAACCGGTTCAGGACACTAGAAGAAACTAAAAGGGACAGGCATATACTGCGGTGCTGGAAGGGAGCCTTCTGTATCTCAGTTCCGGGTTGCCCTATCCAGACCAGATAGTGGACAGACCTTATCTTCTAGATACAGACCGTAGGACTGGCAGGGGAGCGCTGCAAGGGTGGTAAAAGACTGAAAGATCTAGATAAAGAAAGTAGTAGACCCTGAAAGACAAAGAGAGGACATCTAGAGACTCCATAAGAGAAACCCTGAGTTGGTAACAACACCCTAAAATCAAACTGTACCGTGTTTTGTTATGCCATCAGCCGGTACCAAGTAAAGCAGAGTTAAACTGGAACTGTTTCTGTTATTCTTCCTGCCACAGCCTGGAGGGCTCAACATCATCATCAACATCTTTAAAGCAGAGGGGTAAGAACTGCACCACCATTACCATCACTGTCCTCCCTCACCGTCTCACCACAATAGCTGCCCTGAGGTAAAGCTCCACCTGTGGGGAGCTGTACCACACTTTGCTGCCCCCCTCCATCACCTCAGTGGCCGGCTGGCAGCGCCGGTACCATCTTACCGGACTCTACAGGTGGCGTCACATTCCCCTTTAAATAACCCCTTTAACCCCCACCGTTTACCATCAACATCTGGTATAGTTGATCACCAGGGCACGGCACCGGGGTCTCGACCATCCGTGACTTCCCACACAGTAGCCCCGGTGTCCGAGTCCCTCATCCACCCTATCTCTGGTTGAATCACCTACCCCCCCTAGAAACATGCTGGAAACTCCTGTGGGCATGTGAGGGGTTAATGAAGCAGTTATATACTATTGCTGATGAATGAAGCAGTGGCTCCTGACAGTATTGGAGATACTGTATCGTAATGTACATATAGTATCAGCCACTGTCCTTGGGCCTGTAAGCAGTTACATTAGGTCTATGGGCAGCGCACTGCCATAGACCTAATGTAACTGCTTATGATGAGCCCAGGGCAAGGGGTACTCGGACACCGGAACTGATGGCTTCTTGGATGGGGGATCACGGGTGGTCGGGTTCCCGATTCCGTGCCCTATTTATCATTTGTTAGATGGTGGGGGAGAGGGAGTATTTACAGGGGAACGTGATGCCACTTGTAGTTCCGGTAATATGGGTACCGGTGCTGCAAGCCATCCACTAAGGTGATGGTGGGTGCAGCAGAGAGTGGTCCAGCTCCCCACAGGTGGAGCTCTTACCTCAGGGCAGCGGTGATGGTCGATGATGATGAGAGGGATGATGGGAGTAGTTGTTGCCGTTCTTACCCCTCTGGTGAGCTGCTGCTGATGGTGCTGAAGCCCTCCGGGCACCGGTGGGAATAATGACAGAGACTGCTTCAACTCAAACTCCACTTTACTGGGTACCGGCAAATGTTAAACGATACACGGTACAGTCTGATTTACCGGGTGTCTGTTGCCAGTTCAGAGTCCCCCTTATGGAGTCTCTAGATGTTCTCTCTCTTAGTCTTTTGGGGTCTAATCTGCTCTTCTCTATCTTTACCACCCTCACAGAGCTCTCCCGCCAGTCCTACGGTCTGTAGCTAGTAGGCAAGGTCTGTGCCTTACCGGTCCATACGGGAGCAGCAGGAACGCACAATTTCTCCCGCCACCGGAATTCAGCCCGTTACCTCTGGTGTCCTGAACCGGTTTTAGTCTTGAGGGGTGAGATGACATTGTGGCGCTAACGGCAACCCAATTACTATGGGCCCGCAGCTCGTCGGTCTGCGGTCAGAGGTGAACTACTGGCCGCCTCGGCTTCCCGTGCTGCCAGTGCTTCCCCCAACGTGACCAGCCGGCTCCAACCAATCCTGGTCCATTGCCTTCTGTCCTCGGCCCTCACTTAAAGATGTGGATCCCTCCTGTCAGCGTTACTGTCAGGCTCGTCTTCCCTGGAGCAGGGATGAACAAGGTAGACGGTAACTGCATTGCTCAGGATTACACATCCCGAGCAATCGGGTTACTGCATTGCGGTTGACAGCACACATTTTTGGGGAAAAATGTGTGTGAGGGCAATTGCGGTTACCGCATCCGTATCTGGATGCGGTCACCGCAATTACCTTGCAAAGTGTGACCCCTGCCTAAATCCCTCTAAGCTTCAAAGCCAAAAATCAACTAAAAAGTGACTTCACAATTCTTCAGGTGGCTTCTTTTTGGAGGCCTTTATGAATTTAAAAATAAAGTAAAAACACAACTTTATGGCACAAAAGTTACAAGAAAGGCGACAAAGTCGACGCTTCAGAGAAAACACCTCTGCCATTCTCATGAAGCGTGTTCTGCTTTAAAAACTGTAAGAAAAAAGCAACAACTTTAAGGGTGTGTGCCCACATAGTGGTTTAGTGTCGGTTTAGCAGCGAAAACCGCCGGCGGTTTAGCATAGGTTTTATTTAAATTTATGTAAATCATTAGCAGCTTTAGGACTTACAAGTAACCTTATGTAATTTAGAAAACACTGTGCACACATAGTGGGTTTATGTGAGCGGATCTGCCAGAGGTTGGGCGGTTTCCCAGTGGTTTAGCAGCATACAGCATGTCAATTCTTCTCAGCGGTTTTTGAGCGTTTCCATGGACAAAATCCTCCATAGAAAACCGCTGGTAAAACCGACTGTAAAACGCTGTGCACACACTGAAAAAACCGCTGGGAAACTGCTGAGAAACCGCTGGAAAACCGCTGGTGACTTCTGAGCTCAGGAGTCTAGGCTCCTTGAATTTTCCTGTGGTTTACTGACGATTTGAATGTCACTAAACCACTATGTGGGCACACACCCTAAGATGTCATGTTTACACACCCTAAGATGTCATGTTTACATAACCTCATTGGAAAACTTGACTAGAAAACTCTTTTTCGGACCCTCTATAATTTTTGGTCAATCACATAGTTTTTTTTCTTTTTATGAACAGTTTTCAACAAGGGCCCTTTCACATCAGCGTTTTTTGAAATTTGCGGCAGATGCGGTGAAAAAACCGCATCTGCCGCAATTGCCGCATAACCGATACACTTGCGGCGCGGTTGCGGTTTTTCCCATAGAAAGTATAGGGGGACTTGCGGCAATTGCGGCAGATGTGTTTTTTTCACCGCATCTGCCGCAAATTTCAAAAAACGCTGATGTGAAAGGGCCCTTACATGGACAATCTAGAAGTTAATGAATGGTTGACTGATACATTTGTTTTAAAGCAATGAGTGTTCCAAGCCCCCTAAAAGGAGCTGTTTTAGTTATAATAATAATATAGGAAAGTGTCATTTCTCTAAAATCCCAATTTATTCCTCCAATAGTTTTTAAAGTTTAGAGCTTCATTGTATCAGCCACCTGAAACTCATAGTTAGTAAAGTCTGTAAAGCTAAAACCGTACAGCAGTATTGTTAGCATTGTATCAATTTAGCCATCTTACCAAAGGAATGCATGTAACACCAATAATAGGTGAACAGATTTTTAATACAGTTCTCTAGAAGAACAGAGTCCTCGAGTACATTTCATTGTGATCATCTTGCATGAGTTACAATTGACTCCCCATCCCCCCACTCTTTCCGCCAGGATATTCCTTTTGAGGCTGTTTGAGTACAAATGTACACTGAAGCTTCAAAGCTCCCTTTGGATAGCGGTGTTAATGCTATCAGGCCCCTTCATTTCAAATATCACACACAGCTTCAGCAACATTGTATCACCTGCTTTATAGCCACAGGGTTATAAAGATCTGAATGATGGCTTCTATTCCCAGAGCAGTTGAACGGTGTTACATGAAAAGCCTGGAATGCTGGCTGGAGGTAATGATCCAAATCAAAAACTCCAGCATTTTACTAGTTAACAAAATGGATCCAAACCAAAAATCAGTACGACAGAAATTTAAGGGTATATTCACACATTTCAGATATGATTGCAAGTAAAAATTCAAACTAAATATGTACCGTAATTCTGTAACAAGTGCATAGATTTCTGCAAACCTCATTCAACTTATTGCAGACATATATGAGCCATAGGTAATTATACTCTATGAACTCACAATGTAACTCACTTTCATTGTACAAATCAATCTTATGATGGCACTATAAATAGATCCAAAAGTAATTACTAAAAATATAAAGGTACCCTTCATATAAAGCTAGCTGGAGCAAGGCTGCAAGAAATTCCCCTCCTCCGACTAAGCCCAAGACACCTTTCAAAAAGTTTGAGAGGTTTAAAATAGGAAGATAGTATGGCACAGTCATATACGGAGATATTCATACAGATCCTAGAAGGCAGGGGGCTGGACATCAAGGGCGGACTGGCTCGGGGGGCAGGGGGGCAAGTGCCCCCCAGGCAGGTGGTTTAGCCCTAATGTAGGGCTGGCCATTTAATGAAATGAGCCGGCCGTCCTCGATTTGTGGCCACAGCTGCTGTAAATACACAGCGGGAGCAAAGAGTGGTGAGTGTGTGAAAGGATCAAGCTCCCCGACCTGACAGCACCCCCTCCCACCGCTACTCACCCGGCTGGACCTGACAGCGCCCATTCCCTCAACCCCACCCCCGCTCCTCACCAGGCAAGGCATCTACCCGGGATAAATTCCCCTGCCAGCCACTGCTGGGCATCAAATTGCACCAACAATGTGAGCAGGTAATCAAAGCAGGTCATTTGATGGAAACACATATGTATACACAGAGGAATTTACAACTTGCTGACAGTTATAGAAAGGCAAACTTTGATAGTAAACACCCTAATTACTAAAGAGGTATGAATCAATCCAAGCTGACAAAATACTGGTTAACAGGCAGATGGAGTGGCTCCATGTCGGAAGAAGTAGAACAATTTCCATGTCATATATATAACCAGAGTTCAACACAATCCATGGATATATCCATGATCAGGGAACATGTTCACATCTGTGGGTAAAATTCCAAAAGATTTGTTAGAAGGCAACCCACAAGAACATATCTCCCTGAATTATTAATATATCATATTCATGTGTGGCATACATAGATATATAGAATGATTGAAGTGTGTTCATGTAGATGATGGCCATATTATTTCTCTAGGAGGTTTCTGTGGAAAAATATCACACAGAATAGAAAATTAGGGACAAAACTGAAGTTTAATCACATTCAATCAGCTGTCTTCCTGTAACCTCAGCTGAGGGGGTAGTGAGAGGTCTGGTGGGACCCTTTATAACATCACATCTACTTAATATCATTGTCTGACCCCAGGAGAGCCAAATAATATTGCAGATCTGTCCATTTTTCCCGCAGTGTTCTTCTCCATCAGAAGTTCTCACGGATCCAATTCACAAGACTTATCTGTATTTTATCTCTATTTATATGTTATCCTTTTTTGCCTGCATGCAGGTCTCTTTTATCATTTAATCTTTTGTAATCTTTTTAAGCTATGTATTTTAAATTAAGTCTAAAATTTACTAAGCTTGTTCCTTGCGACTTTAAATGTACCCAATAACCATGTTGATTAGTCTATTTCAATAGATAATCAGACGAGGGAGTGTGGGAAGTGGAATCCCTCTTTACAGTAACATCTGTGTGTCACAAGCAAGTTAGTGATGGGCGAATCTACTCGCTAGGACTCGTTACTCGGCGAGTAGTAAGGGACTCGCAGGACTCGCTACTCGGCGAGTTTCCCAGCGAGGACTCGCAAAGTAGCGAGTCCAATGCAATTAAATGGGAATCCTAGTTTTACTAGCGAGACTCGCTCTATCACATCGCTATGTAGGTTGAATCTCCCCCAAATCGTTTAGAGAATGGCACCGCTTCACGGATACCCGCTGTAAGTAGCGATTCCGAGCGAGTCGTAGCGACTCCTAGCGAATCCTAGCGAGTCTACGAATCCGAGTCCTGTATTCTGTATTCGGGACTCGCGAATACAGAATCTGTTATGTTCCGACAAATCTTCCGAGACAGCCTAGCGTGTTAGGTCAGACAAACTTGTGAAGATGGACAAGGATGTTAGCCAATCTTATTCAGTAATGCCACAGCCCTCTTCTTGTGGCATTACTATGATTGGCTTCTGTCCATCGTGATGGCTATGTCATCGATGACAGGCAAGGCTGTATATAAGCCTTGCCACCGCCATTTTGAGCACATTTCTCTGAAGATCTGAGCTAGAACAGGGTGAGGTAGATTCTGGAGCAGATCATAGGGATTGTCAGTGAGTGTAGGGAACTTCAAGATTCCTTATATTAACCCCAAACAGCTCTTGTGAGAGCTAGCAGGAGGACAGAGGAGTACTGTGTACTGTGACACTTTAGGCAGGCAGGGAAGCAGGGAGCTGCAGCCTTTATAGTGTTCACAGGAGCGACCTCATAGCTTCGCTTACTCACTCAGCTGTTCTAATAGCTGAAGTGAGAGGCTTAGCTGAGGTACTATTTACAATTTTTTGCCAGCTGATAGATTTTGGGTCCTAAAAACCCCTTCAGCGTTATTTTGTCTGTGGCAGAACAGTGCGTTGCTGCTCTCCTAGCTGCAAATAGCACGTACGCCACCTACTTCTGCGACTAATTGTGCGCACTTAATAATTTTTTTCAGGGAATAGTGTGCTGCTTCACTGCCAAGTGTTAGCACACACTTAACCCGCCAGTAAGTGACGCCTGCAGCAACACCAAACTCCATCTCGGTGGCTGTGCGCACTTTCTAATTTTTTCAGGGAATAGTGTAGTGCTTCACTGCCAAGTGGTAGCACACACTTAACCCGCCAGTAAGTGACGCCTGCAGCAACACCAAACTCCATCTCGGTGGCTGTGCGCACTTTCTAATTTTTTCAGGGAATAGTGTAGTGCTTCACTGCCAAGTGGTAGCACACACTTAACCCGCCAGTAAGTGACGCCTGCAGCAACACCAAACTCCATCTCGGTGGCTGTGCGCACTTTCTAATTTTTTCAGGAATAGTGTAGTGCTTCACTGTCAAGTGGTAGCACACACTTAACCGCCAGTAAGTGACGCCTGCAGCAACACCAACTCCATCTCGGTGGCTGTGCGCACTTTCTAATTTTTTCAGGATAGTGTAGTGCTTCACTGCCAAGTGGTAGCACACACTTAACCCGCAGTAAGTGACGCCTGCAGCAACACAAATCCATTCGGTGCTGTGCACTTTCTAATTTTTCAGGGAATAGTGTAGTGCTTCATGCAAGTGGTAGCACACACTTAACCCCCAGTAAGTGACGCCTGCAGCAACACCAAACTCCATCTCGGTGGCTGTGGCACTTTCTAATTTTTTCAGGGAATAGTGTAGTGCTTCACTGCCAAGTGGTAGCACACACTTAACCCGCAGTAAGTGACGCCTGCAGCAACACCAAACTCATCTCGTGGCTGTGCGCACTTTCTATTTTTTCAGGGAATAGTGTAGTGCTTCACTGCCAAGTGGTAGCACACACTTAACCCGCAGTAAGTGACGCCTGCAGCAACACAAACTCCATCTCGGTGGCTGTGCGCACTTTCTAATTTTTTCAGGGAATAGTGTAGTGCTTCACTGCAAGTGGTAGCACACACTTAACCGCCAGTAAGTGACGCCTGCAGCAACACCAAACTCCATCTCGGTGGCTGTGCGCACTTTCTAATTTTTTCAGGGAATAGTGTAGTGCTTCACTGCCAAGTGGTAGCACACACTTAACCCGCCAGTAAGTGACGCCTGCAGCAACACCAAACTCCATCTCGGTGGCTGTGCGCACTTTCTAATTTTTTCAGGGAATAGTGTAGTGCTTCACTGCCAAGTGGTAGCAACACTTAACCCGCAGTAAGTGACGCCTGCAGCAACACCAACTCCATCTCGGTGGCTGTGCGCACTTTCTAATTTTCAGGGAATAGTGTAGTGCTTCACTGCCAAGTGGTAGCACACACTTAACCGCCAGTAAGTGACGCCTGCAGCAACACCAAACTCCATCTCGGTGGCTGTGCGCACTTTCTAATTTTTTCAGGGAATAGTGTAGTGCTTCACTGCCAAGTGGTAGCACACACTTAACCCGCCAGTAAGTGACGCCTGCAGCATCACCAAACTCCATCTCGGTGGCTGTGCGCACTTTCTAATTTTTTCAGGGAATAGTGTAGTGCTTCACTGTCAAGTGGTAGCACACACTTAACCCGCCAGTAAGTGACGCTGCAGCAACACCAAACTCCATCTCGGTGGCTGTGCGCACTTTCTAATTTTTTCAGGGAATAGTGTAGTGCTTCACTGCAAGTGGTAGCACACACTTAACCCGCCGTAAGTGCGCCTGCAGCAACACCAAACTCCATCTCGGTGGCTGTGCGCACTTTCTAATTTTTTCAGGGAATAGTGTAGTGCTTCACTGTCAAGTGGTAGCACACACTTAACCGCCAGTAAGTGACGCCTGCAGCAACACCAAACTCCATCTCGGTGGCTGTGCGCACTTTCTAATTTTTTCAGGGAATAGTGTAGTGCTTCACTGCCAAGTGGTAGCACACACTTAACCGCCAGTAAGTGACGCCTGCAGCAACACAAACTCCATCTCGGTGGCTGTGCGCACTTTCTAATTTTTTCAGGGAATAGTGTAGTGCTTCACTGCCAAGTGGTAGCACACACTTAACCGCCAGTAAGTGACGCCTGCAGCAACACCAAACTCCATCTCGGTGGCTGTGCGCACTTTTAATTTTTTCAGGGAATAGTGTAGTGCTTCACTGCAAGTGGTGCACACACTTAACCGCCAGTAAGTGACGCCTGCAGCAACACCAAACCCATCTCGGTGGCTGTGCGCACTTTCTAATTTTTTCAGGGAATAGTGTAGTGCTTCACTGCAAGTGGTAGCACACACTTAACCCGCCAGTAAGTGACGCCTGCAGCAACACCAAACTCCATCTCGGTGGCTGTGCGCACTTTCTAATTTTTTCAGGGAATAGTGTAGTGCTTCACTGCCAAGTGGTAGCACACACTTAACCGCCAGTAAGTGACGCCTGCGCATACACCAAACTCCATCTCGGTGGCTGTGCGCACTTTCTAATTTTTTCAGGGAATAGTGTAGTGCTTCACTGCCAAGTGGTAGCACACACTTAACCCGCCAGTAAGTGACGCCTGCAGCAACACCAAACTCCATCTCGGTGGCTGTGCGCACTTTCTAATTTTTTAAGGGAATAGTGTAGTGCTTCACTGCCAAGTGGTAGCACACACTTAACCCGCCAGTAAGTGACGCCTGCAGCATCACCAAACTCCATCTCGTGGCTGTGCGCACTTTCTAATTTTTTCAGGGAATAGTGTAGTGCTTCACTGTCAAGTGGTAGCACACACTTAACCCGCCAGTAAGTGACGCCTGCAGCAACACCAAACTCCATCTCGGTGGCTGTGCGCACTTTCTAATTTTTTCAGGGAATAGTGTAGTGCTTCACTGCCAAGTGGTAGCACACACTTAACCCGCCAGTAAGTGACGCCTGCAGCAACACCAAACTCCATCTCGGTGGCTGTGCGCACTTTCTAATTTTTTCAGGGAATAGTGTAGTGCTTCACTGCCAAGTGGTAGCACACACTTAACCCGCCAGTAAGTGACGCCTGCAGCAACACCAAACTCCATCTCGGTGGCTGTGCGCACTTTCTAATTTTTTCAGGGAATAGTGTAGTGCTTCACTGCCAAGTGGTAGCACACACTTAACCCGCCAGTAAGTGACGCCTGCAGCTACACCAAACTCCATCTCGGTGGCTGTGCGCACTTTCTAATTTTTTCAGGGAATAGTGTAGTGCTTCACTGCCAAGTGGTAGCACACACTTAACCCGCCAGTAAGTGACGCCTGCAGCAACACCAAACTCCATCTCGGTGGCTGTGCGCACTTTCTAATTTTTTAAGGGAATAGTGTAGTGCTTCACTGCCAAGTGGTAGCACACACTTAACCCGCCAGTAAGTGACGCCTGCAGCTACACCAAACTCCATCTCGGTGGCTGTGCGCACTTTCTAATTTTTTCAGGGAATAGTGTAGTGCTTCACTGCCAAGTGGTAGCACACACTTAACCCGCCAGTAAGTGACGCCTGCATCAACACCTAACTCCATCTCGGTGGCTGTGCATTTGTCAACAATGTCCCAAAAACACCAGATTCCCAAAAACCAGTCTGCAAAGGGACAGGGACGAGGTCGGGGCCTAGCAGTCGTGAACAACAAGGCACTGGTAGAAGTAGACAGACAAGGATTGATCGATCCACCTTCCTGCTGTCTAAATTTCCCAGTACTCAACCGAAACGTGTCTTGAGGCCGGAAGATCAAGACCAAATAACATCTTGGATGGCTGACAAGACCTCAACCACGGGTTCTGGCAGCACACAATCATCCTTGACACCATATTCAAGTGCCGCTACTGACAAAGCGGGGTCATCTAATCCACAAAATCTTCCTATTTCCTCAAGCCATCGCCAGACGGAGGAAAATTTAGACCGTGAACTTGGGCATTCGGAAGATTTATTTGGTTCTTATCAGCCATTCAGACAACCGGACCTTTCTTTGTCACTGCCTGAACAGATACTTGAACCAGACATACATTCCATCTATGGACAAAGTTTGGATTCACCTCGTCCTGAAGAACGTCCCTTTCAACAAAGCCATAGACCGTCTCAGGAGGTGGAGGATGATGATGATGATGAGACACACATCTCATCTGGCCAGCCTGACCAGTCACGTTATCCAGATGACTTTGAGGAGGAGGGGGTGGATGATGAGACCACTGATCCAACCTGGACACTTGACATGCAGAGCCAACAGAGCAGCCAGGAGGAGGAAAGTGGTTATTTACCACCGCCTAAAGCACCCAGGCTTACTCCTTTATCCCGAATCCAAGCTGTGACAACAGTAGCCCAAATTGTGTCAACTGTTGCACAAACTGTACCAACTGTTGCCCCAACTTTAAGAACAGTTGGCCAAAATGTGTCTACAGTTTGTGTTGGCCAGACTCATCCTTCAGTTCCTACACCACAACCTAAAGGACGAACATCCATTGTCTGGAAATTTTTCAAAGATAGCCCATCAGTACCAAATGTGGTTATATGTAACATCTGCTATGCCAGGCTGAGCAGAGGCCAGGGCAAAGTAAACTTGAGCACGAGCAGTATGCGAAAACACATGACTCTTAAGCACCCAAGTCAGTGGTTGGCCCATCAGGGTTCGACATCAGGGCCTTCTGACCTCAACACCGTTATGCCACTTCAGAATCGTCCTTCACCATCTACTGTTCATGCAGCAGCTCCTACTCATACGATCTCACCACAAGCTGCGTTAGACCAGAGATATGACAGTAGTCAAGTGACTTGTGAGTCTGCGCCAAATGTCCAGTTGTCTGTTCCACAGCTGTATGAGAGGCAGCGGAAGCACCCATCCACACACCCTTTTTCTCGACAAATGACAGCGCAAATTTCTAAGCTGTTAGCTGTAGAAATGCTGCCATTTAGGCTTGTTGATACTGAGGCTTTTAGGGAGTTGTTGGCTGTGGCAGCACCACGATACACTGTCCCCAGTCGCAATTTTTTTTCACGTACTGCCATACCCGCGCTACATCTGGACGTGGTTAACAACTTGAAGCGTGCACTGACAAATGCTGTGAGCGGAAAAGTTCACCTGACAACTGATACCTGGACAAGTACTTGTGGACAGGGCAGATACATATCCCTGACAGCTCACTGGATCAACCTTGTCGAGAGTGTCCCAAAGTGTAATAGTGGAATATCTGCGATCCTACCAACTCCACGAATAGCGGGCACAGCATCATTCCGGGTGTCCGCGTCCTCATATACTTCTACAACACAATGTGCGTCTTCAACTTCCTTGACCACTGCTGATTTGTCCGCCACATCACGTCAAAGTTGGGAGCTTTGCAGTACTGCATCAGCCAGGCGACAACAGGCTCTTCTTAAGCTCATCTGTCTAGGTGACACACCTCACACTGCAAACGAGCTGTGGAAAGGTGTTAAACAACAGACAGATGAGTGGCTGGCCCCACTGCAACTACAACCAGGTCTTGTTGTCAGTGATAACGGACGAAACCTTGTTGCAGCAATAAAGCTCGGTAAACTTCAACACGTGCCTTGCATGGCTCACGTACTGAATCTTGTAGTTCAGAAATTCTTGAAAAATTACCCAGAGTTATCTGATCTACTAGAGAAGGTGCGTAGAAATTGCGGACATTTCCGACATTCATCAACGGCACTTGCAAATCTATCTGCCCTTCAACAGCAATTTAATTTGCCCAAACACAGATTAATTTGCGACATGCCCACACGATGGAATTCTACATTCCATATGTTGGCTAGGTTCAATGAGCAGCAGAGGGCTATAGCGGAATATCAGCTGCAACATGCCCGTCACCCAGGAAGTAATACAAGACACATTGGTACGATGGAGTGGGTCTGGATCGCTGACCTTTGCGAGGTTCTAGAGAACTTCGATTACTGCACAAAACTGGTCAGCGGTGATGAGTCCATTATTAGTCTCACCATCCCCATGCTGTGTTTGCTTACAGATTCTCTCCTGAATCTTAAAACAGAATCATTGAGGGCACAGCAGAGGGCTATGGATCCACATTTTAACATCCAGGATCAGAGCCAGCAAAGCCAATTTCAGCCGGCAACATTGGCTGCAGAACAAAACAGTGATGAGGAAGATGAAGACGATTTATTTCTCCATGGTACTGAGGTGCACCCTGATGGAACTCCCAACCCCAGTTTTATGTCGGTACAGCATGGGTGGGCTGAAGAGCAGGAGGCGGAGACCGATTTTGAGACCATGATGCCTATTGTTCATCAGTCTGGTGACACAGAAGACATGAGTCTTTGTAGCCTAGCACACATGTCTGACTTCATGTCTCAATGTCTGTCCCAGGATCCACGCGTCATTAACATCTATGACAGCGACCTCTACTGGTTGTCAACATTCCTTGACCCACGCTACAAAGACAAGTTTCCATCGCTGCTGTTGCAGTCACCAAGGGGCTTAACGATGGATTATTTCAAAAGTGTGGTGGTTGACAATTTAATGTCAATTTCACCATCTGACTCCGCTATACCACGAACAAGCAGCTCTTTGCCACAGCAGCCTTTGGTTCGAACACAAACTGCCACATTGTCAAGAAGAGGTGGTGGTAAGATGTCCACCAACTGGGCGATGTTCAACAGACCTTCCAATCTGCAACGGATTGTGCCTACGGTCCCCTTGTCTAGGAGACAAACATTGTCAAACATGTTGAACGAGTATGTGTGTGACACTACCAGCTTCTTAACCGACCCCTCTGTACCCTTTAATTACTGGGTTTCCAAGCTTCACGCTTGGACTGAGCTGTCTTTGTATGCCTTGGAGTTGCTGGCCTGCCCAGCTGCTAGTGTGACATCAGAGCGTGTTTTTAGTGCCGCTGGGGGAATTGTCACTGATAGAAGGTCACGGCTGACTACAGAAAATGCCGACAGACTCACTCTCATTAAGTTTAACAAGGACTGGATATCATCAAAGTTCTTAACCCCTTCAGACGAGAGTACCCAAACCTAGAGGGACATTTTCAAATTTGTTACGTTTGGCTCAGTGCGGTTTAAACATTATGTCCTCTTCTTACACAAAGGATAAACAATGTCCCTCTGCTAAGAAGATTGGATAAATAATGTTCCTGCTACACTTGCTGCATGACAACAAAACTACACAATCAGTGTCAGTAATGTTACTTTAATAATGCATGCACTTGTGATGTTTTTTGACCGTTGAATTATGTCAGACAATCCAAAACAGTCTCTTGGCTGAATTTTTTAAGGCAACAAGCCTATGCCTGCATTGTGGCATTTCTCAAACTGAAATAAAACATATAGTTTGGCTCAAGTGCCTTGCATAAATTTTAAAAATGTTGATCTCGCCCCTTGGGCTAATTTTTTGAGGCTACAAGCCTATACCTGCATCGAATACGTTGCTTGTACTATGCTCACAGGACAAGCAAATAGTATGGGCCACGCGCCCTCCTCAACTTCCAAATAGAGTTGATCTCGCCCCTTGGGCTAATTTTTTGTGGCAACAGGCCTATGCCTGCATCGAAAACGTGGCTTGTACTAAGATCCTGCTGGAGCATGGCGAAGGGTCCCACTGTACGCTACGGAGATAACGCGTAGACGCGCTCTGTTGCAAGTAGACGTCCCAGCCTATCGCATCTGTGTTCCCAGTGTTGTTGCCATACCGAGTCATTAAGTCACCCCCCCACAAACACAGGCACTATTTATTTGTAAGCAACATTTGTATGTGCAGTCATGATTTTCCACATAATAACCAAGGTGCCTTCATGCGCCATGCGGGCCATAAAGTACTTGCTAATGATGATGACTTTAAGCCCACCCACAAAAAAAACCTACACATCCATTCCCTCAAAAAAGACAGACACAAAGCAGTTTTTGTCAACTGGGTATTATTTCGCCATAATGGCAAAGATGTCAGAATTTTTTTTTTTTTTTTTTTTTTTTTTTTGGGGTTTAAACTTAGTAAAAAAAAATAATAACATAACAAAGAAATTGTGCAATGCACAGGAACAAAAAATAAACAAAAAAAAAAGAAGGGGTCTACAGCTGGTGGAAGGTTGCCGCATCCTCCGGCCTTGGCTGTAACGTGGCACCATCACCCTGGTCGTTGAGTAGGTCCAGGGCCCCATGCAGTACCTCACCCAGTGGTTGGAAGCCTGTAGGCTGGGGCATCTGGGCCGGTTGGCCTTGGCTTGGTAGGCCACTGATTCTTGGACACCACCTCTGGGTCGCAACATACCTGTCCCGGGGTGTGGCCCTGTCCAGGATGTTAGATCTGCTGAGCCGCCACTCCTCCAAAAAATCAAACACCTGCCCAGGATGGTTTGGGGGCCTACACGCATCGAGGACAATGTGTATTGCTGACCATGCCCGCAGTCTTCTCTCGAATGGAATGTCATCCAAGAACGGTATGAGACTGCGGGCAAAGTCAGCACTACACTGTCCTCTGCGGTCTTGTGGTGCCCCCGGGATCAGAGCAGGGCTGCTGGGGTTCCAGTGACTCCCCACACTGCTGCTGGCAGTCGGCACTGGAGGGCGCTGGTGTGGCCCTTCATCCTCCTCTTCTTGTATCTGCGGCCCCAAAGGTGGTGGTGGTGGTGGCGGCGGTGGTGGTGGTGGTGGTGGTGGTGGCGGCGGCGGTGGTGGTGGTGGCGGTGGTGGTGGTGGTGCTACTCCCTCCTCCTCATCTGGTGGGGGTTGAGGGGCCTCCCTCCCCTCCTCAGGCAGCTGTGGTGGCGGGTTCCAACGCCGCCTCCG
Organism: Allobates femoralis; assembly: GCA_033576535.1. Classification (NCBI taxonomy): domain Eukaryota; kingdom Metazoa; phylum Chordata; class Amphibia; order Anura; family Aromobatidae; genus Allobates; species Allobates femoralis. The sequence continues at coordinate 143,350,769 of JARQOC010000006.1, forward strand.
AAAGTGAGCAGCTCTGTGGGTAAATATAAAAAACATTTGGTGAATGGGTTGCCTTTGGAAACAAAACCATAGGCCAAACATAACATGTGCACGCTTTTTTGACTCAGTGTATCTGTGTATTCTGTGTCTTTTCATTGTTGCCCTTAAGATGGAATTGCAGCAAATAAATTAATGACATTTTTGGCTCATGCCTCAAACTATATTGTATGTGTGGGTACTGTTGCTCCACGATTTTTTGCCATTACATTACAAATTTTAAAATTAGTCTGCACTATTACACTGTGCCATGACTTAGGCAGGACAGCTATGTAGTCACTTGAAGACATATTAGTGGCCACAACTAATGTTTTGACTTTTTGTGGAAACTTTATGTGGACAAAGCTATAGCCTGACACTGTGAGGCAAACACATTATTCAGGGTTCTTTGCCATCAGATGGACACAAAAACACACAGTGTGGACGGCCTTGGTCTCAATGCACATAACCCAGATCTATAGGGCAGGTGAGCAAGACAGGAAATGGAGTCCTGCAGCATAGGTGACACATGAGCATTTGCCGTTAGTGGCCTACACTCCTTGTTGCTGCCATGTATGCTAATCAGGAATGTCTTGGTAAATAAAACACAACAAACAGATGGCTTGGGATTTGAAACGACTGTAATGGACATAGAGTATGGGGTTGTCTTTGAGCAGCAGGTCACACATCGTTGGTGCCAAACAAGGTGGTATGCACAGATGGACAGTTTTAGTTACTCCAACGGGGCCGAACCAAAAAACGGGAACAGCAAGGACAAACCTCGGGTTTCCTAAAGGACCTTGGACATAAAAGGCTGTTGCACTTAAAATATGGCCCTCTTTAGTTTGATTTAATACAGCATTAATACGCTATGTTTTCCGGAGGATTCGTAATGTGGCCATGAGTTAACGACAAAAAAAGTACAATTCACATGTGGGCCCTAATATCTACACCATCACCTTGCAGCCCCAAATAAACCCATGGGAAAACTGAACCACACATATTTGTAGTGATACAGGGTATGTTCTGAAATGTGTGTGAATGTGTCAGCAATCTGGGATGGTGTACAAACAGTTTAGTGCAAAAGGGGTATATCCTTGCAACGTTATTTTGCCGAAAAAAACACCCACAACTAAATGTGTAGGGATGTATGTGGCCCTTATGCAAGTCGAGGCCATTAGGAACTGATACAACTGAGGCTTATGACAGGCAAACCAGACAGGGCCACAGACCTTAGAGGCCATTGGAGGGAAGAACATGGCTTTGTTCCACAAACATGCCAACAATAATAGCTAATTGTGAGGTCACGGAACATTGTGTCTGACCACCCTGCAGAACATTGCTTATTTGTCCAAACGTCACAATGTGACTATAAATGTGTATGTCCTGGATCATTGCCAAAGGTGATAGAATTGTGTTGCACCATGGCAGAAACAAACCCCTGTGTGGGTATGTAAACCAGCACACTCATTATAGAGCTTCATACGTACATTGTGTGCCCTCGTGGACAGGGTCCTCTCCTCTTGTACCTGTATGACCTGATTGTCTTCATGGACTGTTTTTTGTCGTTAACCCTTATCCTCATGTAAAGTGCCATGGAACCTAATGGCGCTATATTAAAAAATAATAATAACAATAATAGTAAACAACAGTGCGGCAGACACATACCTTGGCATACGGGCCACCGGTTCCAGAAATGACAGCCGTTCATAGTGGCAATATATTATGCCGTGACCAGCTTCCGGGCCCCCCTCCAGGATCCTCCGGTGTTGCCGCTTAAATTGGTCGCGGCAGCTCCTCCAGCGCTTCATAATGTGGTCAACTGTGAAATGATTTCAAACCGGGTTTAGACCTCTTTAACATTTGAAACACTAAAAGTATGTGTACAAATCAACAATAACATTTTAATCATGTTGTGTGTGAAATGTGTATACAAGGCACATGGAAACGACAGTGTGGAACATCATCAACAGCATTACGGACATTGAGCTCACGTGGCCACAATCACAAATGGGGCAGGGCACATGTCAATGCATAGAGAATGTAATAGTGCGGGCACCAGACTCCGCTCATTAGTGGTATTTATATACACCCAACCCCCTGGCCTTCAGAGCCAGGAGGAACAGCCCTTAAACTAAGTGTACTATTGTGAACCCATCCAAATATAGGCAACCATGCAACGGCGCATTATAACACATTGAGGGCCCTGTATACCCTACTATGGGGGCCCTGTATGCCCACGGGGGCCCTGTATACCCACGGGGGCCCTGTATACCCACTGCTGTGGTCTTGTATACCCACGGGGGGGCTGTAGACCCTACTATGAGGGCCCTGTATAATCACTGGGGGCCATGTATAGCCAGTGCTGGGGGACCTGTGTACCCACGGGGGGGCTGTATACCCTAATATCGGTGGCATATATACACACTGGGGGGGCCTGTATACTCTGCAGGTGGAGCTGTATACTCTGCTGGGGGGATGTCTAACAGTGATAGCCGCTGTATACAAGAATGGCGGTCAATATGGTTTCCCACTTTTTTGGGGCTAAAGTAGGGGGGTCGGCTTATACACGGGTCGGCTTATACACGACTATATACGGTAAATGCAATATAACGTGTGAACACATTTAACTCACCCATATTGCTCTGCACATCATGGCCACAACGATGAAACGTTGGGAAAACGCTCTGTGCGATCTCCCTCCAGGCCGTAGTCCGCTGGACATTATCCCCATATGCAGGGTCAGTGGGCAGCCAAAGCAGGGGCCGAGCCTCCACCAGAGCAATTAATTGCAGGGTGTCGACAGGAGCCATGCTTCCTCGCTGTGACTTTATGCGCGTCCAGCCAGGAAGCTCGAGTCGGCTTATTTCCTGTTTGCACAAAGCATGTGGTTTGCTGCAGAAAGTCGCTTGCCTCGCCTCCAACACATGCGACGTTGGCCTCGGAGACAGCAGCAAAATACAGTTGCCAGTGGGGCTTCCGACACGGCAATGCGAGCGCTTTCCGACACACATCTGCGATTTTTAAATCACACATTACTCGCTATTATTCGCTTCCCCATTCATTAACATTGGACTCGCTAGACTCGCAACGAGTAGCGAGTCCCGGGCTCGGACTCGGTAGAGTCAAGCGAGTCCGAGTAATTTAGGATTCGCCCATCACTAAAGCAAGTGACATTCATGACGAATCAGAAGTAAAAGGCCATTCCTAACAAACTAGTGGCAGCAGTGTAATCAAAACTGGTGATATATAACACACAAGAGTTAGTGGCAGTTCTCATATTTTGTTAATTAGTAATGAGTAATGGTAGAGAGCCAAATGAGTTAGTGAGGGCCCTCCAAAATCAATAAGTGAGGATCCTCCCAAATGTATAAAGGAGGACCCTCCCAAATGTATACAGGAGGGTCTTCCCAAATGTATGGTTGAGGGCCACCTGATGGATGTCCCAAAACTCAGGTTGAGAGTAACCTGCTAGCGCTCTAAAAGTTCGGCTTGAGAGCAGCATGCAGTGGCGTAACAATCGGAGTCGCAGGGGTTGCGGTTGCAACGGGGCCCGTACCTATAAGGGACCTGCACCGGCAGCCGTCCCCTGCACCCACCGATCGCAGCGCCAGCACTCAACAGTGTGGGGCCTGTGTGTCAGGGAGAGGAATGGAGGGTAGGGAAGCCTCCTACTTTCTGCTGCTGCTCCTGCCCCTCGCTTCCTTTTACCTGCCGGTTTCCTGGCCTGCGTTCCACTGGGGACCGCATACAGCATGCCGCCAACTTCTCCTCCTTCTTGAATCTTCAGGAGACCACCAGAGCAGCGAGGGAACCAGGAGAGGTAAGTACAGATTATTTATTTTTTTATAAGTGAGTGCACTATGGCCAGAGGATTAAGGGTGGAAGAAGGGGTTTCATATATAAAGCTGCATATATAATACTGCACTGCATGAAGAGATATGAGGATGTAAATAATAAGACTGCACTACATGGAAAGATATAAGGCTGCATATACAGTATAATACTGCACTAAATGGGAGATATAAGGCTGCATAAATAATACTGCAATATATGGGAGATATAAGGCTGCATATATAATACTACACTATACGGAGAGATATGAGGCTGCACATAATAAGGCTGCACTATATGGAAAGCTATAAGGCTGCATATACAGTATAATACTGCACTATATGGAGATATATAAGGCTGCATATATAATACTGCGCTATATGAAGAGATATGAGGTTGCATATATAAGGCTGCACTATATGGAGAGTTTTCAGGCTACACTATATGTAAAGTTATGAGCCTGCACTATATGGTACGTTTTGAGGCTGCATTATATGGAGAGTTTAGAGGCTGCACTATATGGAGAGTTTTGAGGATGCATTATACTATATGGAGAGTATTGAGGCTGTACTATATGGAAAGTTTTGAGACTTCACTATATGGAGAGCTATGAGGCTGTATTATGCTATATGGAGGGCTATCAGACTGTATAATATTATATGGAGAGGCTATGAGGCTGCATTATACTATATGGAGAGGCTATTAGGCTGTATTATACTATATGGAGAGGATATAAGGCTATATTATTATTATTATTATTATTATTATTATTTATTTATATAGCGCCATTGGGTTCCATGGCGCTTTATATGAGGATGAGGGAGACAAGAACAAGTACACTAAATCTAGGCGATCAGGACGTACAGGTACAGGAGGGGCTATATGTTATAACGAGGGTTATGAGGCTGCATTATGATATATGGAGGGATGTGAGGCTGCATTATATTGTATGGAGGATAATGGGGGTTCAATATAATAATTGAATGACTATGGGGGCTACTTTATGAATGGAGGACTATGGGATGTATTATAATACATAGAGGACTATGGGGGTATATTGTAATATATAGAGGAATATGGGAATGCATTATAATATTTGGATGACTATGGTGACGTGATGAGGTACACCATATAAACCAGTATGGGGGACATATATACCACGATAAGGGCCATATTCCAGAAGGAGGACCATATATAGCAGGATGAGGGACATTGATACATAATGAAGGGGGAGAGGGGTCAATTTGTGAGTCTTTAAAGAATTTAGAACGTTACATGAGGCTCATGCATTTCATCAACATGCGGGGGTGTCCAGGTCTAAATTTCACACTGGGGCCCGCCAGACTCTGGTTACACCACTGGCAGCATGATTATTTTATTCCTTAAGATCTTTAAACAACCAGGCCATTGACAAACTTTGCAACCATTATATCCATCTAGACTTCAACTTTTTTTTGTGTAGCAAATATATGAGTGAAGAAGGGCCTTCCAAATATATGGAGAGGTGGACTCTCACAAATGTATAGAGGAGAGCCCTCACAAATGTATAGAGGAGAGCCCTCACAAATGTATGGTCGAGGGTCACCTGACAGCCTCACAATATTGAGGGCCGCAAGATGACTTTGTGGAAATGGTGAAGGAGGAGGTGGAGGGGGGAAGAGGAGGCCAAAGCATGTAATGCCAATGGGCATGTTCTAGCTGGTATTGTACTTATCATAGTAGGAAATCATAGTAATCATTAGAAGAAGAAAACGTTTTGGACCAGCTCCATTCAGTTTTTCATTAAAAATTCTTCTTCATTTAGTGTAAATTAAAAGCATTGACACTAGATAACACTGAGCAGTGCTTTTTTTGCAGGGGGTACATGGTGGTACGGCGTACCGGAAAATATGCAGAGGGGGAGTACGTGGTGGTACGGCGTACCAGTAAATAGACAGAGGGGGAGCGGAACTATTTGGAGACTGCCATCCACAGCGTGCTGCCCACAGGATCTCCCGGCTGAAAGACAGCACTCCCCGGCTTCTTAATCACGACCGCAGGCGCCTGATAGCTCAATAACCCCCCCGCTCCTCAAGCCGCTGGTGCCTAACAGCACCCCCCCCCCCCCCACTCCTCAAGCCGTCGGCACCTGACAGCAGTCTCCCCTCCCCGCTCCTCAAGCCACCGGCGCTTTACAACACCTCCTCGTCTCAGTACTGGCAAATATTCTTTTACAAAAAAAGCCCTAACACTGAGGTACATACAGAGCATTTACAGAATGATATCACAAATCAGGCAACGCATTTCTGTCCCCATTGGCCCTTGTTCACTGCCCCTTTCGCAGTATGTACCCCGGAGTTGCCTGGCGTCAATGCTTTTAATATGCATTAAATAAGAAGAATTTTAATGAAAAACTGATTGGAGCTGGTCCAGAACATTTTCTTCTGAGTATCTAAGGAGTGGGGACTTTGCACCAAGGCACAGGTGGGCTGACTACAATTGCAATAATCACGGGAAGATATGTCTAAAAACACTGCCAATTTATTGCCAGACATTCTAATGCTAAAACATCCTTATTCTCAGCGAGACACATTTTGGCAATACCAGATTAAAAACAAAGCTAGAAATATAAAAGATGCTCAATATATTTGCAAGCATCTTCATTGAATTTGATATTATTCTTGCAAAGCACAAACTATTAACAAATGTTGAACACAATTCCAATTGAGTTACTATGACGGTAAGTATGGATGATGCATTTCTTCTAACAAAGTCCGTTTGGAAGAACTGGTTTATAAAATGTAATAAGAAACAATACATTCCACGGACATTTTAGGTCATTACTGTCCCAGTGTGGGGCCAAAGTATGAGAGGTTATGACCTGCTATCACAATAAAAAAAAGTGAATAGCAGCATAAAGCTCTTTACTTACAGTTAAGGTCACACTGCTTCCTTATGTGATATAAATATGATAAAATTAAGAATAACTGAGAACAGAATAATAAGTTGTGACTCAGTTGCACAGAGGAGAATGCACTGATCTGCCATTCTGAAACACCAACACAACAGGAGCTAAAGGGGAAAAGAAAGCGCAATAAGGTCTCATCCAAATAATAGGCATAACCTGCAAGGATGCTAGGATGAGTTGCTTATCTTGTGCGGTGATGGTCACTACATTACAGAAAATGCTTGATATGAGATCAACAGCTGCAGAATCCACAGGACTAAAGGTCAGGAAGTGTAGAGATGAAAGGAATGAAAATGGTTGTATCCACACTGCTGTAAGAGAGTAAACTGATAAGCTGCTAAAACCAAGCAGACTGCCATTTTGTAGTGGCCCAGGAAAGATAAAACACAGTCTCTGGTTGCCATGGTGACTGCTCTGTGTCTAGAAAAGTGAAAGCACGGTCTCTGGTTGCCTTGGTGACGGCTCTGTCAGTTGCTCCGGTGGTTGTTGATCTCTCTCTGCGGTGGCCATTACTAGTGTAAGGATTATAGCAAAGCCAGTGCAAGCTATATGGGCCTTTAAAGTTGTTTGCAAGCCCTGTTGTGTGGACTAAAGACTTTATCTTGAACCGAGCAAGTGTCCAGCATCTGAGGAGAGGCTGAGGAGATGTTCCCCCTGATGGTGCGAGTGATTGGCGTCCAGGAAGGCCGTGAGTGACTGCGAAAGGAGAGCCGGCGTCCGGTGCCATCCACATTGGGAGGATCCTTACAAGGAGGCTGAGGAGATGTTCCCCCTGATGGAGCGAGTGATTGGCGTCCAAGAAGGCCGTGAGTGACTGCGAAAGGAGAGCCGGCGTCCGGTGCCATCCACATTGGGAGGATCCTGACAAGGAGGCTGAGGAGATGTTCCCCCTGATGGAAAGAGTGATTGGCGTCCAGGAAGGCCGTGAGTGACTGCGAAAGGAGAGTCGGCGTCCGGTGCCATCCACATTGGGAGGATCCTGACAAGGTCCTGACAAGCCCTGGAAAAGAGTGCTCTACAGATTGCACCCCAAGCTTACAGAACTAAAGTGCTGGACATGTGAATCTGGCATTGGCTGGTAAGCTGCCAAATTTTGCTGTTTTTTTTACAATACGTTTTTCTTTTGCGCAAAAGGGTTTTTTTTCTTTTTACTTTTTCTGGACTTGCTGCAGCCCACGTGGAATATACAACGGTGTAAAGCTACATTTGAGGTTGATGGTACCATAGTTTTGAGATACCCGGGTATCCCTTTGCTAAGTGTATAGCCAGCATTGATATAGTGTAATGTATTGTTATTAGTTGTGATAAGTTATACTCAGTGCGCCATCTCAGAGCTCCCATCAGACCGCCCACAGTTGATGTACATAGCCTTTAGTTAAGTTAAATCCTTGATAAGTCTAACATGTAGGTAAATTTGTTCCTGGTTCTGAGTGTGATTTACATACCCTGGGAACTCTGAGATCGGTGCATTGATGTCGGCTAACGCTGAGGGTGTGAAACTGTTATTGGTTATATTTTAAGGGGATTTTGATACTTATACATTCTATACTGAACCATACTTTGATCCCCATATCAGTAAAAATACTGTTGTTTATTTCTGCCTCTGTCTCAGTCTGTGACTCACTGGATCTTAATAGGACCTCCGGTCATTATACTGCTGTTGGTGTAATAAACAAAACCAGGAGAAACGGATGAATAGTCTGCGGTTATTGTGAAACGCATTTTAAAATGTTCCATACATCTTTTTCAGCACAAACTGAATTACCACAATGGGCATTTGGCTTGTGCTGAGGAAGATGTGTGACAGACTTCGAAACAAGTCAACAATAAACAGGAATCTATTCAGCTGTTTCTCCTGGTCCTGTTTATTACACCAACAGCAGCGTGGATACAACCGCTTTCATTCCTGTCATTCTGAAATACTGCCACATCCTTGGGGCAACTAAGACAGGTCCCTAGCTGTTTCATCAGTGATGACATTTCAATTTAACTTGTGTAGCTGAGTTGGGATATTAGAGATATTTTTTAGTATAGGACAATCCCTTTAAATGATGATTGTCGTTTCAACAAACATCAAATACTAGAAGCTCTATAAAATATCATACTATAGAAAAAAGGCTTCTTTATAAGTATGGCGACCTAGCATAGCAACATGGGGAGCTTACTCAGCAGATATTTGAATTGAAAACAAATCTGTCATAAATGTTCATACAGCACACAGAGTCAGATTTAGAAAAAATGTGTCTCTGAAAAAAACATATTGCACTTAAACATTTAGAATACAGTCATGCAAGTTGATTTCAGACAGTAAAACTAGCATTGATCAACTATATACAAGCCATTTTGCACTAGTCTATAAGTCTCTATATGGGCTGATGAAGAATGACACGGACAAAACAATCGCTGATAGATCATTCTGTCCCCATACTATATTGTGTTATCAGAAGCAAATGTCTAAAAGTGTTTTATGTGAGTGTGGAACCCTGCATAGTAAGGTGTCACAAATATCTGTGAACTCTGATGGTGTGAGCAATCAGCTCTTATAGTGTAAGGGCTACACTGAGGTCTAGTGTGTAGCAGACCTTACAGGAGAACTACTGAGCTCAGGAGGAGCAACAGTCCCCTTTCCCCCTCCCCCATCCTTCTCCCCGGGATTGAGTGGTGCTAGAGATAAAGGAGCACAGTCAGTGCCTTTGCTGTGGTCGCTGTTGGGACTTAAGTAAAATCTGTGTTGTCATGTGGGACATAATGTCCTGCATGGTCCAAGAAGTGCCCAACTTCCAGACTACATCAGTTAGTTTGCATACTTGAAGTATCGGGGACTGGAAGGTAGTGGGCATGTCCAGCTTAGGTGATGGGAGTGTTCCAGTGTTTCCTTTTGCAGTGCAGTGGCATAAGTTTGACAATTATGATGTTAGACTTTATACTAGTTTTAAAGTCCACATAGTCATGGAGTTCTTGATAAAAGAGGCTAAGATCTAGGGAAAGACCCACAGTCTCCCCCCTGCTTCTGTTATAAATAAGTCCATGACCACACGTAATTAATGTTTATTCCTTCTGCAGTGCCACACAAGGAAATGCCAGTCTATGCCCACCACCTAAGCTGGTCATGCCCACTAACTTCCAGTCCTTGATACTGCAAGTATGCCAGTTATGAATCAAAAAGGGATGTTTTGATACGATCTTTAATTATCAGTATGGAGAGCTAAAGTAATTTTCTTGTAAGCCTGAGGTGCCATGGATGCCAAGATCCAAGCTGAGAAAAGGTTAAGTACATAATATTAATATAGTGTTATAAACAGTGGGAGTAAGGAATGTTCCTACACATTGCCAGAAAAGAGCTGGTTTCATCACACCATGAGAAGCTGTCAACTCTGTGTATTGAATAACTATGGAGAGCTGTTAGGCTAGGGTTACACTTGGAGGGTGGCCCACCAGACAACGTTTTCCTGTGCTCTCAGCTAAAGCGCACTTCCTGGGGCTCAGTGTGTGGCTGTATCCAAGGTAAACTACGAGTTACTATGGAGCAGCGTTGCCGGGCAGCAAGCGACATTAACGCTAGCCATTACAGCAGACTGGGCTAAGTGTTTAGCGGATCCTGGAAACGTGGGTCACCCTCCAAGTGTGACCCTAGCCTTACCGTCATCATCATCAACTGCTCCAGTAAATGTGAGCTTTTCGGTTGCATCTGAAGTCTGGACATTGTTTATTGAGACAGGTGTTTCTTGCACCCCCATACATAACTTCTACCCCTTTTTATTCTGCTGAGGATGGGCTGTCAACTGGTGAGAGCACCATGACCATTGGTCGCCATTACGCCCGGCTCAATAGAAGCTGACCGACGTGAACTTTTCAGATTAAAGAAAATTCAACCAAAAAAATTCTAAGTAGCAGTGAAGTAGAAATACAAGTGGTGGGTACAAACACATTAGGTTGTCACTAGGTGATGGGACATCTGCATGTAAAAGAACAATGTAGAGGTGATTGGAAAAGGGTTGACTTCTCATGACCACATTTAGTGAATGAAATCTCACTTTGTGGAACAAATCCAGAATAGAGATATATGTAGTGTGATGAAGGATTTAATCAATACAAAAAAAATTTCTACATTGCAGACTACCCAGTCCAAACACAAAGAGCAACATTAACAAACACGTCATTTTCCCAAATGACATTAAAGCTTTTAAGTGGTTTAATATTGGCATAATTCCTACTGTTACACTATATTGTAAGATTTCTATACAGCAAATGCCCCAGCCTACTGGAATGCATATAAACTGTCTAATTTGCAGGTCGCTGCATTGTGTGACAAGGGAAATTTATTTCTATAAATTCATATAATAATAAAAAGAAAAGAGCAGCTATTATTGTGTTACTTACCGTTTGCATAAATGCGTATATTTAGTAGCACGTCCCGCTGTGATTACTTCACACTAACAAATAAATATTTAGTATCTGAAATGTCAGCGTAAAACAAAGCTACAGAGAAAACTGTGAACTCAGAGTACGGTGCGGGGTAACCCTTTCCTGATACACCCCACACATTGCTTCATTGCTAAATTATTCTTCATGCATGCTGACATAGACAAATCAGTAGTCGGAGCTGCCAATTCTACTTCTATAGTCTCTTGTAAACACATGGCTACATAGTCGAAACCAGAAACATACGCAATAGTTGAAGGGAAGTCAATAGTCTATTCCTTACCAGATGTGTGCAACAAAACAACTAAGCAGATGGCTGACAAACAATGGTGGACAGCTCTTTAAAGTGGTTGATTTACGTTGGAAGAATGAAAGGACCTCAAGGAATACTGTAATAACTTGAAATGTTCTGGTGGAGCAATGTAAACCGTTTTCGGACTAAGGTGTTCCAATGCTTTAGTGACCGCATCAAATCTGTGTTCTGGAGTCGCAAATCTTACTATGTTGTAATAAGATGATCAAAGATAGCTATGAAGCAAATACTATGACACAGCATAAGAAAGTCTGAAAAAGGTTATTTTCCTTCGAATTTAGGATTGTGAAATTGATTTGTATTTTTTCTGGACTACTGAGCTAAATCTCAGAAAACCAATATTTTTTTATGGACAAATAATAAATCCATAATGAATCATTTAGATTTGAAGTTGTACATGTCTACAGCTAGAGATGAGCTGTTCTCAAAATATTCAAAATGTAATTTTGATTTGTAGTGAATATATTTTTTGCCCCTTAATATGCTCTTGAGGTCTGGGGGGATCTCAGATCTAACAAATGTAGGATGTAGTGAAAAGCAAAACACATGGTACTCACCTTTCTGCTCACTGCCCTCCCCGTGGAAATTGTGGGAATTGTCATGCTAGGCCAGGACATCCCAGACCTACTTGCAGCCAGAAGAACTGGACTTAGGCTATACTCACATGGTGCGTCTTTCCTGCCTATTCCTGGGTTTTCCTGCATTTACCGGTGCTTTTACGCGAGAGCGTAAATGCAGTGACACACAATTCTGGATGTGCAGTCTAGTAAAATCTATGGGTTTTGCTGAAACCCATTCATATGTTGCACTTTTGCGCGTTTTTCTACACACACGCTTTCACTGCAAAAGCTTGTGCGTAAAAAGAATAGACGTGTCAATTCTTTGCACTTTTTTCTGAGTGCTTTTCCAATAGCCAACATAAGGAAATGGGTTCAGGAAAAGCATGCAAAAAAAAGCGCACTGCGTACATGCAGTTGAGCTTTTTTGCCCGTATATGCGCAAAAAAAGCGCAACTGTAGAAAAAGCGCAAAAAATATGCATAGTGTGAACATAGCCTTAAGACCCAGTCACACAACGATATCGTTAGATAGATGTTGTAACTGTGACGTTACAACGATCTCTCCAGCGATGTTGTTCTGTGTGACACTTAGCAGCAATCAGGCCCCTGCTGTGAGGTCCCTGATCGTTGCAAGTGCTGAGGGTCATTTTTTGATCGTTAGTTTCCCACTGGTCAGCACGCATCGCTGCGTGTGACCGCGAGAAACCAGCGATCAGTGACCACACAGGGCTGGTAAACATGGTAAACACCTGGTATCCAGGCAGCATACGGTGAATTTGAGATTTGTGTCTGAGAATTATTGGTACAAAGACTGCAGCGGCTCACCTGCAGAGCCGCACACTTGTTTTATACACTAAATTAAGTCCACCTCTTCTACATCTGCCCTGGGGAACCAAGCCCTACCTGTGGAGGGCTCACCATCCCAGATGACACCTCCACCATCATCCCCAACGGTATGACCAGCAGCGGTGGCCCATATTGGTCACGACCCACAGGTAGCGTCACGAATATCCCCATAAACTTCAGTTATTTTTACCCTTTCTTTTTGCATCGCTTACATCTGGGACCATGGAGCCGGGCCACGTCGCCGTGGCACCCCAGATACAGAACAGTCCGACTCTGAGTACCCCGGTCCCTGGGGGTGCAACACATACACACTGTCACTCAGCTCAGGAGAGTCGTTTGACACATACAGCAGGCATATAGAGTTGGGGCTGATATGTAGGGGGAGCATGGTGGTGGCGGCCATGCCCCTGTTCATTACACTAGATAGAAGTATGAGGGGAATGTAGGATGATCATGGAGCTCTCATTGGCCACACCTATACCCCACACCGCTGCTCTCAGTAGCAGCATGAGGGTGAGTCTGTTCTCGGAAGTATTCTCCCCTAGGGGAGGGGTGAGTGCTGAGGAGCTGATATGATTTTTATTGATTTATAAGCAATCTAAACATCCTAGAACTGTAGTGACCAGCTACGTTTCATTGTGTAGAAGGGCAGCAACAGTTCAAAAACTTTTCTTTCCCCAGAGATCTACTTTAATTTTGCTCCACAATGCCAGTAGACTGCTGGTTTGCTGGTCACCCATGTAGGTCCAGCAGCACAGCATTACAGAGAAGCTCAGAGCTGTGACTACCGACTAGCTTAGAAGGGCTCGCAATGCCTGCTGGCTGGAGTAGCTAAAGAGAAGAGAAGCAGGGAGGACAGATCAGCTCACAAGCATTCAAACCCCCAAACAGGCGAGCATAGAAGGAAGGCATATTCTCTCTACTTAATGGAGTGGACTCCAGCTGCTTCTGGACCCTGGACCTCGTGGCAGTACCCCCGGATTAAACCTGTTACCAAACATCAGTAAAGGTAAAGAGATTACATTCATCTGCCTCCTTGTCTCTGTCTGCTGCACTTCTCACTGCAAACCCAATCGTCATCCTATACCCTTACTATCCCAGGGGCTCACTCCTACTGAGGGGAGTTTTCCACCCATCTGCTCCACCATCTTTCGTCTGGGATCCCATAAGTAGCAATGGTCATCCCTGGCCAGAAACCTCGCCGGCGTCATGGACCTTCTATAGACTCTCATCCCCCTGTAAATAACTCCCTTTCATGTCCGGTCAGGGCCACGACCTCATGGGATCACCATCGTGATGTAGAGACTGTTGCCCCGGATAGTCGAGTACTCTGGCCCATGCGACCGCAACACATACAGCTTGCATAAGTGTGTATCTGCCCTACGGCAAACTTAACATCTATTATTATCGGAAAAGCTTTGGCTTGCTAACAATAACCATAGCACAATCAAGTGGATTGAAAGTGAATTGCAGAATAATTTTCAATTTCAGAACCTACAAAAGGATTCCTACAATAATTTGCAACATGTGAAGTTTATGTAGAGAAAAAAAAAATCATATTTAAACTAATTTTTGGAATATATTCTCTCATGTGAGAGAATCTGATGCTATATGCTAATGACACTTGGCTAACAATCTGGTGCGGGTGTGATCGAGTGTCATTTACTAATGTATAATCCAATTCTTTTACATACGAGAATAGGAGCACAGGTGAAGAGATGATTGAGTGAATAATTTCTCCATCTTCTGCATTGCCTGTCTCAGTGTATATCGGACTGAACTCGGATGACAATAGAGTGCAGTTCGATTTTTCACACACGCCCACAGACTTGTATGGGCACACATGATCCAAGATACGATGCCAATCATAGCATGTGATTTTTTTATCATGCCAAATTGACATGAGAAAAAAAACTGATCAGCGCTGCCCCTAAGTATAATATTGGAGTAAGCGCTATCCGATAAAACATCAGAGAGCACTTAGCCATGGTATACGGTGGTGGGAGCGAGCCCTAAGGGGCACTCTTACAATAGTGTTACAATCTTAATAAAGGCCATGATGTGAAGGGTATTTGTTTGTTATAATAGATTGTTATAATAGATAATCTACATATTTCACACCAGTAAAATACAGAGAAAATTGTTTAAGGAGCCATATAATAGATTCCTCAAGAGCACAAGAACATTTTCTATTGAGTAACCACAAATCAATCAATAAACGGAGGTTTATAACCTGCCCCGGACAGCCCTTCTAGACAATTAATATCCTCGTGAACACTTCATCACGTTTCACTTGACTCTTTTTAGCTTCTTTCCAAGGATGAATCCTCTTCTCTGCAGAGCCCAAGCAGCCATAATTCACTATTTGGTATTTTAAACTCCTAAGGCAAAGTATGTCTACAGAAAGCGTACCTGCTTTGTAGAAGCCGACATGGTTTTTAAAAGCAGGTTTTGTTACTTTTTTCTTTTAAATCAATAATCCTCCTTTATTTCTAAAACAAACTCTTGGCAAACAGTGAATTCTCAGCATATTAACAGTTTCTATCACCACAAACTCGTAGGCGAAAAAAAATAGCACCAAGACTCACTGTGTGAACCTAGCCTGAAGTCATTCGAATATAAAGGAGGCATATTAACTCTCAAGGATCCTTCATAGTAAGGCTTGGACACACTCTGCTACTTACATGTGAGTCTGTCGGACGAGAGTCGGAAGAGGCTGGAGCAGTGACCTCTCCCTATCTGGACGGGGCTGTCAGCTGCTTGTGTTTTTGTGCAGCTCCAGACTCCCCGTCCAGAGAGGGAGAGGCCGTTCAGGGTCACTGCTCCAGCCTCTTCCGAGTCCCGTCCGACAGACTCGCATGTAAGTAGCAGAGTGTGTCCAAGCCCATATTGGTCTTCTCATATATGGGCCACAGGAAACACTTGGGCTCTAGAGTGCTCCATACCCCTGGCTACAGGCTTAGGGTATAGACTCGCTGATGGAGCATACAATATAGCAAAGTCGCTGGTATTTTACCAAATATAATTTGCACAATGGGGTGATTTTCCAGACGGAAGTCGACGTGTTGCTGATCTTTAATTCTGCATTATGCCAGTTCATTCTGCAGATTCTCTCTGTAGATTTCTCCCATTTTAATGTAGAGGGTTATCATTTATTATACATGCAGATTCTACTGCAGATTTTGCTGAAATGAAACGCAGAATTGTCAATGGGAAAATCAGTCTCATCTCCATATAACAGGCAACCCTTAACCCTCTCACCCCGGAGCGATTTTCTGTTTTTTCCTCCCTTTCTTCCAAGAAGCCATAACTTTTTTTATTTTTCCATCAATATAGACATATGACGGCTTGTTTTTTATGCAGTACGAGTTGTACTTTCAGAAGGAATCATTTATTTAATCATATAGTGTACAGAGAAAAAGTGCTGTGAAATTGCAAAAAAAAGGGCAATTACACATTGGTTTTTTTTTTTCTTTTATTCACCATGTTCACTATATCGTAAAACTGAAGTGATACCTACGTGGTGAATAACAATTCTGAAATTTTTCTTAAAAAAAAACAGAATTACGCTTTTGGTGTCATTTTCCATGGCCAGTAGCTTCCTCATTTTTCCAGCATCTGGAGCTGTGTTGCAGCTTATTTTTTGGCTTGAGCTGACATTTCTAATGATCCCATTTTTATTTAGATACGTTGTTTTGATCTCCCGTTATTGCATTTCACTGCAATGTTGCGGTGACCCAAAAAAATGTAATTTTGGACTTTTTTTTTCCGTTTCATAGTTTACCAATCTGATTAACTAATTTTATATTTTGATTGATTGGGCATTTCTGAACTTGGCAATACCCAATATGTATTTTTTTTTCATTTTTTTAATAGTTTTATTTTGAATGGGGTAAAAGGGGGTGATTTGAACTTGTGGGATTTTTTTCATATTTTAAAAACTTTTTTTATTTTTTCTTTGCTTTACATTGGCCACTAGAGGGCCTCACTGCTGCACAGTCTGATCACTTGTGTTATGTAGAGATGAGAGCTAGCACGTCTCTACATAGCACAAATGATCAAAGGACTTTCCAGGTAATAGATTGAGATCCCACGATCTTATCATGGGATCTCTAATCACAGCAGGGAACAGCGCGATCCCTGTTGTTAGGCTTTGGATGGCACTGGCACTGAATGACAGCGTGATTCAAAGGTTTAACACTGCCGATTGGATCGCTTATCCGATCGGTGGGGGTATGATGTGAGCTCACCGTGGGAGCTCACATCAAAGGGAGGGAGCCAGCACATTACGCACTTAGTAAATAGGTTATTGTGTTTTACTTAAGACACTTTTAATTATACCTTAACACAATATATGTGGTAGATGGATTTGAAAATGTAAGAGAATTTTGTCATATATTCTTTCTCTATACCAAATGTCATATCTTTAACGAGTACTAGACCACTAACAAACTTTATATGTCAAGGCAGTCAACATTTTACTCTGCATTAACATTTTAAAGGGAACTTGTCACCAGGTTTTTGCAACCTAATCTGAGAATAGCATAATATAGGACCCGAGATCCTGATTACAGCGATGTGTCACTTACTGGGCTGCTCAGTGTAGTTTTTATAAAATCACTATTTAATCAGCAGGAGATTATCATTAGCAGTCTCCTTGGCCTGCTGCCAGGTAGTCTGCCATATTCACAGACTACTAAATCTGCAACAGAGAACACTAATTTTATCAAAATGACAGCAAACAGCTCAGTAAATGACACATCGCTGGAATCAGGGTCTCTGTCTCTACATGCTGCTCTATGCTGTTCTCAGATGGGATGGCAAAAACCTGGTGACAGGTTCCCTTTAAGCTGTCAATGCAGAGTAAGCATCTTACATAAGATGTGTCAGGGGTAGGGTGTTGGTGTCATCATACACAGCCAAACTCCTTATACAGAAGACAGAAATGGTTTATTACCATATTTGTTCTTTATGAATTTGGAAATTCACAATGCTAAACCAGTGCTTGTGTATATTCCGTATTTTTCGCTTTATAAGACGCACCAGATTACAAGACGCTCCCCTAAATTTGGTGAAGGAAAAGAGAAAAAAATAATATTAATGTTAAATGGGGTCCGTCTTATAATGTCAGTGTCTGTCTTACAAATCATATAGGGTATATGTCCCTCATAGCCTCATCCTGGTTCATGGTCCCTCATCCTGGTATATAGCCCCCCATCCTAGATATGGCCCTCTTAATCTGGTTATGGCTGACACATGTCCCCCAGTGATGGCACACGTCCCCTAGTGATGGAAAACAGCCCCCTGTAATGGCACACATCCCTTAGTGATGGCACACGTCCCCCAGTGATGGCACATGTTCCCCAGTGCTGGCACATGTCCCCCAGTGCTGGCACACGTCCATCAGTGATGGCACACTTTCCCCAGTGATGACACACATCCCCCAGTAATGGCACATGTCCCCCAGTGATGGCACACATCTCGCTGTGCTGAATTATGGCCCCCAGTGATGGCACACATCCCCCAGTGATGGCACATGTCCCCCAGTGATGGCACACATCCTGCTGTGCTAAATCATGGCCCACAGTGATGGCACACATCCCCCAGTGATGGCACATGTCCCCCTGTGCCGAATCATGGCCCCCAATTATGGCACATGTCTCCCAGTGTTGGCACACGTCCCTCAGTGATGGCACATGTCCCCCTGTGCCAAATCATGGCCCCCAGTGATGGCACATGTCCCTCTGTGTTGGAATACATTCCCCAGTGATGGCACACGTCCCTCTGTGCTGAATATGGCCTCAGTGATGGCACATGCCCCCCCAAGCTAGATATGGCCCCCATTCTCCTGACCATAATAAAATAACAACCACGTTACTTACCCTTTCCAGCGGTGTCCTCCGTGTCGTTCTTCTTGTCACTGCGCCCGCACTTCCTGATTCTTCTCGGGGAGATGGTCATATGATCAGGCGTGCAGAGATGATGTCACATGCTGTGCCGGCTTTACAGAGAGGAACCAGGAAGTGCGGGCCCATCAACAAGGAGGGAGACGTGGAGGACACCGCTGGAAAGGGTAAGTAACGTTGCTGTTATTTTTTTATTTTATGGGCACCAGCATGGGGGACCATATCCAGCATGGGGGGGATGTGTCATCACAGGGTGGGCGCAGGCAATGTAATATGCACTGCTCCCCCAGTCCATCACCGAGGTACGGTTTAAGTACCACGGTTATTTTGCAGCGGGTGCAATGCATATTAAATGAGTGGGAACGTGTGACCTCCCACTGTGTCCTGCAGCCCGCAGCCAGCCCGTCCCAGCAACCAGACATGCTCCAGAGCTGCCCCCACCCTGCCCTGCAGTATATAATCCGTATATTCGGATTATAAAACACACACCCCACTTTCCCCCAAAGTTTGGGGGAGCCAAAGTGCATTTTATAATCCAAAAATATGGTAGATTAGGAAACACTGGCAGTGCTTTGTCCTCAGGCATCACAGATCATGTGATCACTAAAGTGGATAAAAAAGGTTCCAAACTCTGGTGCTTATAGAAAAGTTAAAAAACTATATGGAATAGCTATAAAGATATTATTATTGATTGTACTTTATTTAATTGTTAATAAAAAGAATTACCCAATTGGGGCCACCTGCAGCAACTAAAGGTGTGTGGAAGGCCAGCCAGTATAAGGAACATTGGTGATCCGTATAGATTGGTATACTGAATTCCAAGTGAATACTAGGTGAGTGCAAAATCTGTGTACATCTACACACTCTTTGGCACAGTAATTCTTCACTTTGATCAAGAGCCATGCTTGTTCCCCTATTTCTCTCACTCCTTCCAGGGTTTATTGGCTCATGTGATCACTATGTGTAGGGAGGGAGTGGAAGCTGGTGTGTCCTATGAAACCCAGTGAGATCTGCTATATAGGCAGGAAACTGAATTTCCTCTGTAAGGATCTTTTCACATCTGCGTTTATATGTAATTCATGGCAGATCAGATAGATGTTGTTGCATCTGCTGGATCTGCTGCGTAACAGCCTATTTGTGGCACCAATCTGGCAAGCCCCATTCATTCTGGGGCTTGCGGTCAGGTGCTGCAAGTGTGGATTTGCCAGATCTGGCAGATCCAACACTTGCGGCCGGGCAAAAAAAAGCGCTGCTAGCAACGTTTTTTGTGGTGCCCCGAGTGTTGCAAGTACTGGAAATCCGGCAAAACCGTACTTGCTGCACCTGATCGCAAGCCCCATAGGGAATGAATGGGGTTTGCAGGATTGGTGCCACAAGTCGGCCGTTATGCGGCAGATCCGGCAGGTGCGGCAATATCTGCCAGATCTACCGTGAATTACATATAAACGCAAATGAGAAAGCAGCCTTATTGGAGCCATTATACCATACGCAATTTCACGAAAAATCAGCAATAAAATTAATGTATTATGTTAAACATGTCCCTAAAAAATTCTTCTAAAACCTCATGGGGGGAACAGTGTATGAAATAAATGAATGAAAAAATTTAAAAAGGAAAAGAAAACACACAAACACACATGAAATACACCTTCAGACTGAAATGACGTTTCTAGCCCTGTCCCTATTTAAAAAGCTCAATATATAGATTTCTATGGAAAGGAGAATAAAATTTAAAAAATATCTTTTAGAAGTAATTTACCGTATATACTCGCGTATAAGCCGAGTTTTTCAGCCCAAAAATTGGGCTGAAAAGTCCCCCCCTCGGCTTATACGCGAGTCATATACAGCCCCAGTGGTAGTATACAGCCGCCCGCCCGCCACCCCCATCAGTATACAGGCCCCCCCATCAGTATCCAGGGCCCCCCCTTGCTCCGCAAAACCTGCAAAGTAAAATCATTATACTTATCACTGTCCTGTCGCCGCCGTGCCTGCGCCGACCACAGGAAGCCGGAAGACGCTGGATGAAGTCGGGGAGCGCTATGGCAGCGGCGGGGACGGCGGCGACAGGACAGTGATAAGTATAATGATTTTACTTTGCAGGTTTTGCGGAGCAAGGGGGGGCCCTGGTACTGATGGGGGGGCCTGTATACTGATGGGGGTGGCGGGCGGGCTGCTGTATACTACCACTGGGGCTGTATATACCTCTGGGGCTACTGTATACTTCCACTGGGGCTGTTTATACCTCTGGGGCTGCTGTATACTACCACTGGGGCTGTTTATACCTCTGGGGCTGCTGTATACTACCACTGGGGCTGCTGTATATACCTCTGGGGCTGCTGTATACTACCACTGGGGCTGTATATACCTCTGGGGCTGCTGTATACTATCACTGGGGCTGTATATACCTCTGGGGCTGCTGTATACTACCACTGGGGCTGCTGTATACTACCACTGGGGCTGCTGTATATACCTCTGGGGCTGCTGTATACTACCACTGGGGCTGTATATACCTCTGGAGCTGCTGTATACTACCACTGGGGCTGCTGTATACTACCACTGGGGCTGCTGTATACTACCACTGGGGCTGCTGCTGTATATGCCACTGGGGAGGCTGCTGTAACACTGCTGGGGCCTGTATATACCACTGGGGAGGCTGCTGTATACCACACTGCTGGGGGCTGTATACTACCACTGGGGAGGCCTGTATACCACTGGGGGGGCCTGTATACCACACTGCTGGGGGCTGTATACCTGTGCTGGGGTCCACCCTCGGCTTATACACGAGTCAATAGGTTTTCCCAGATTTTGGGGGCAAAAGTGGGGGGGGGGCCGGCTTATACACGGGTCGGCTTATTCACGAGTATATACGGTACTTTCATAAAAAAATTTAAAAAAATTAGAGAGAAATTATGCAGGAAGATGTTCTGCTGAGAGCAATTTTAGGCTTTCTTAAAAACTATCTCACTCAATGAAGGAGTGTTTTGCTTGATCATCAGGTAATTGACAGCCTTAATCACTATTATTGGCTTGTCTAAATGGATCCTTATTGGGCCTAATGATATATCTGGCCCCGTGAGTGGTGAATTTACACTTAAGGGTCCTTTCACACCAGCGTTTTATGCTGATCACGGCAGTTGAGGTGAAAAAAACGCAACTGCCGCTATTACCGCATAACGGCACACTTGCGGCAAGCCCCATACAATGTCTATGGGGCTTGCGGTAAGTATGCGGCAGGTGCGGCAAGTGCGGTTTCGGCACTTGCGGCAGGTGCGGTAAGTGCGGTTTCGGCACTTGCGGCAGGTGCGGCCACGAAAAAAACGCGGTATCCCGCGATTTTTTCGCACCCGCACCTGCCGCAAGTGCCGATACCGCACTTGCTGCACCTGCCGCAAGCCCCATAGACTTTGTATGGGGCTTGCCGCAAGTGTGCTGCGATCGCGGCCGTTATGCAGTAATCGCGGCAGTTGCAGTTTTTTCACCGCAACTGCCGCGATCAGCGTAAAACGCTGATGTGAAAGGGGCCTTAGTGTATTAAAACATTGAAATTATTAAACATTAAATTCATGTCTATTTCCCTCTAGTTGATGTGACAAATTAGCAAATACTGTAACTGACTTTTACAAGAATGTTTTTCTAAAGACAGGAGAAAACTTATTTCTATATAAACTACTACCTCCCTGCTCGTTGACTTGTTATTTCTACCTAAATTGGAATATTTATGTAAAATTGTATGTTATCTCTGCATTGTAGACTTCCAGATTTTTCAAAATTAAAATGAAAATGAATGCAATACCTAAAAAAAAGTTGAATAATGATATATTATTTCATTTGATTACAATAAATTTTTGGCGTTCCAGGTTGCAGAGATGGTGACATTACAATGAGTCCTGTTTACGTAGCCTCGATGTTCATATGGAGGTCAATAGACTGGAATGGACGAGGCCTGTTCTTACTTTACATAGAGCAGGGGCTGGCTGGCAAATTTTAGCATGGGGGTCATTCACAAAGCAGTGGCCCTCAAGTTGCGGAGGCCCATCTTTAGCCCTATTATCTCTGGCCACAACATTAAAGCAGCAGAGGTAACAGGCTTTAACATAACCACATGTCACATAATCTTAGACGTTATGGAGTGTTACATGTAAAGGATCAGAACCAATAACTGCACAAGAATACATCACCAGAACCACCAACAGTGCCAAATTGTATCTCTAAAACCCCCATCAGTACAGAAACAAGTATTACTACCCAGGTGCTATACACTGTGTATACTACACCATGTATATACTGCACCCTGTATAGTACCTGTGTATAAACACAGGCACTATATACAGGATGACGTATACACAGGGTGAAGTATACCCAAGTACTATATACAAGGTGCAGTATATATAAAGGGTGCAGTATATGCAAGTATTAAATACAGGTTTCAGTATATACAGGGTGCAGTATACACAGGTACTATATACAGGGTGCAGTATTGTACAGTGGGTGCAATATTATACAATGTGTATACTGGATGATGTATATAATGTTTGTGTATACTGCACCCTGTATATAGTACCTATGTATAATACACAGGTACTAGATACAGGGTGCAGTATACACAAGTATTATATACCTTGTGCAGTATGTAGAGAGGGTGCAATATTATACAATGTGTATACTGGATGATGTATATAATACTTGTGTATATTACCCCCTGTATATAGTACCTATGTATAATACACAGGTACTAGATACAGGGTTCAGTATAGACAAGTACTATATATAGGGTGCAGTATGTACAGAGGGTGCAATATTATACAATGTGCATACTGGACCATGTATTTAATGCTTGTGTATACTGCACCCTGTATATAGTACCTATGTATAATACACAGGTACTAGATACAGGGTGCAGTATATACAGGGAGGTGCACTATACACATTTCTCATGATATATTGATTTATTCTCAATAGATCAACATATTATGAGAGAATATGATGATGAATACATCAATACAGATTCAATCAGATGGCCACTAACAGCAGCTAGGATATAATGGATAGGATATGGACACTTACAGAACAGCAGGCACTGCACTTTGCAGCAGGCAGGGAGTGGGGGACTCAGACTGGCCTTCTCCTCTCACTCGGCAGCAGCCAGCCTCTTACAGACACAACAGAGACAGTAATGGATGGCACCGCCTGGCCCTATCTTCACTGCGCTCCGCTCTGGAGGGTTCAGACAGGGTTCAGTCAGAGGCGTGCTGACGTAGCACGCTGTACATGACACGCCTCTGAACCCTGCCTCATCCAATCCCGGTGTGCCACCGGGTGCCATAGCAATGCTGCTGCCTCCTGAGTCCCTGATAGCCGCTGACGCCTGCCTGCTGCGTCCTGCTGTCAGGTGAGTGCGGCCGCACCGCGCCGGCAGGCAGCCGCTCTCCCGAGCTACCGGCATCATGATTTCACTTTCAGGGCGGCTGGGCGGCCCTGTACTGTTGCTAATCCACCTGCCTGGGGGCAAATGCCTCCCTGCCACCCAGCCCAGTCCGCCCCTGACATAGAGATATTACCAGCTGAATCAGCACTTTTTAACACTACATGTCCTCAGTAAGACAGAAGAAAAAAAAGCTTATAGATGCAGAGAGATTGCCATTGCAATCAGTTGACCGTCCAGTACTAGGGGACAAACACAAACAGACTACAATGAAATAGTCATTCTGAACAAGTCATGGTTCCGTACCTGTGTATCTTCTACATGGGTACCTGCTGTAAATAAATGATTGAGCAGTGCTAGTAAATTCGGTGGTTGCTTTGCAGCATTAGCAGTAAATGGTTACATCAAAATTATAGAGGGATACGCTAAGTAAACTAATATATGGCCATTACAAGCTAACAACGATTAGACTAATGTTTTTCCTTTAAACTGAGAACAGAGCAGGGATTTGAGAAACTTTGCTTTTAAGAAGCAAATTGTTTATTTATTCAAATGATGAGGCTCATTAGTTAAGTGATGGATCACCTACCATCATACCTTGCATACCAAGTTAGGTAAAGACAATGTATGATAGAAAAGAGAAATTTATCAACATAACCTTAACAGATTAGTGCTCATCATATAATGTAAGAGGAAAACAAAAGAGACAGTCAATTAAAATATTTTTTTTTTACAGGGTGGAACCTTGGCTGCAAATGTAAGCCCCCTTCTGTTTGTTAAAGGGAATCTGAATTTTTCAACATCGTCGGAGAGCATTGTGTTGTAGGAAAGAGATTCTGAATTCAGTGATGTTTAACTTAGATTACTGAGTGCAGCCGTTATGACACAATCAAAGCATTTAGTTTTAGGCATACAGCAGAGCTGGGTGAGCTGCCCCTGCTTACACCAGGCTTTGTATACAGAGTGTACCTTGACAGTGAGGTGTCAATTAAAGGAGTAAAAAAAGATGAGTGCATGGCTCAGCTAAATAGATGGCTGCTCTGAAGAAATAATACACTAAAACAGGGAACTTCAGCACACCATATGAAATAAAGGATCTGTGCAAATATCCAATATTTTGTAATTTTATTGTCACATAATTCCCAATGTTTCGGCTTTATAACTTTTATCAAGGATCTGATAATTACATACAGTAGACTGCAGAAGTAAATAATAATAAGAAAACATTATTTATAACAAAAGGTCAATACAAGCATATATTAAAGAGGACCTGTTACCCCCCTGGTGCTTTCAAAAGTGACAGCACCACTGAATGCAGCGTGTATACTGCATTTGGGGAAGCTGTGTACTAAGGCTCTAGCCCCCCTGTACCTTCAAAAAAATCACTTTGCAAACTTTACAGCTAAGGGGTCCCTTGGGTTGGATCTGATTAAGAGGCCCTTGCCGCTGGCACAATCTTCCTTGCCTTCTCCTTGTGTGTTCCGCCCCCTCTATGTGTCTGCCACGGCCTTCTTTTGTTCTGGGTCTGCCCTCCTCTTCTGCTCCTGCTCTGTGTGACGTCAGGAAAAGAAGAGGAGGGCAGACCCAGAAGAAGAGGAGGTGGCGGCAGACACATAGAGGAGGCGGAAAGCACAAGGAGAAGGCAGGGAGGACTGTGCCAGCAGCGAGGACCTCTTAATTTGACCCGACCCAGGAGACCTCTTTACTGTAAAGTTTGCAAAGTGTTTTATCGGGGTACAGAGGGGGCTAGAGCCTTAGTACACAGCTTCCCGAATGCAGCATACACGCTGCTTTCAGTGGTGCTATCACTTTTGAAAGCACCAGGGGGGGTGACAGGTCCTCTTTAATACATCCTTCTGTATATGGATTACATTTTTGTGGAAGTGTCCTTTGAAATGTGGGTGATGTAAAATTGTCCATATCTCCTGGTTCTTCCTTACTCTAAAATAGGCTCATGCACCTGTGGTGCCCCGCAACGAGTGAGTCACAGGAGTGTATTGCAGCCCAGACAGCAGCAGCAATATTCTCTGACTAAGCAATGACATGGTTAAAACTCAGAGCTCCATACCCTACATGCTCATCAGCTTAGAGGGCCAATAAGGTCCTGGTAGGCGGATTGTAGAGGTAGTGTGTAGTGGAGAAGTTAGTGCAGAACACACAACAGAGTCTGCCAAGTGTGCAGAACAGTCTGCAAGAATGTAGGAGAAGAAGGAAGCAGAGCGTGGCCGGAGGAACGTAGGAGAGGGGGCTCTGCACAGTCTCGTGCAGCCCCTAGGCCACAACCACTACCAGTTAGGCACCATTACCCCGGTGCCTTAACAACCGGACTCTGGGTGAATGCATACGGGCCAAAACATCCCCGTGCCTATCTACAACCGGATTACTGGTTCCGTAGCTGGGAGTCGTTTATTCAAGCTCAAGCTTACCAGCAGCCCCTGCATCGCAAGGACTACGTCCATAATCCGGTTCGTACCGACGACGATGTACGTAGGCTCCGCAGGGCGGAGTGGCGAGCCCGTGAGCGAGCTAACATGGAAGCCCGTGCCGAGGCTCGTCATCAACCCCCATTACCAGAGGAACTTCGCAAGGAAGGTAGAGTGACCTTGTTCAATCTATCTAACGGGTGGGGTTTCGCCAGGGAGGAGGGTGTGTACGAGGAGATATTTGTGGGACGTCGCGATGTAGAGTCACACTTACCGAGAGGACATCCAGACCGCGACTTGTATAGAGGGGACATTATCACATATGAGCGTCATGCTTGCTGTGATGGTTGGTTCGCCATACAGGTGCGCAATAGTTCTCTCCACAAGTAACTTTGCTTGAACTTTGTCAATGACTCTCTTCCCCGTTTAACCGACAGAAGCGCGGCCCGGCGGCAAAAGCCCTAGACTTACATTAAGGACAGTAGACCGCCCGCCGCGTCTGCAAAGGTTAATCTGTTATACCAGTTTCGTGCATTTGCAACAGTCTAAGAAAAAAATGCATACCTGTTATTAATAAAAGAGTTTATTACCTGTTTATAAAAATGTAAAAATCTCTCTGTAATGTTGGGTAGCGTGACACTTGGGGACAAGCGTAATTCACCAAGTGGGAGTGTGGCGCCCCACAACGAGTGCGTCACAGGAGTGTATTGCAGCCCAGACAGCAGCAGCAATATTCTCTGACTAAGCAATGACATGGTTAAAACTCAGAGCTCCATACCCTACATGCACATCAGCATAGAGGGCCAATAAGGTCCTGGTGGGCGGAGTGTAGAGGTAGTGTGTAGTGGAGAAGTTAGTGCAGAACACACAACAGAGTCTGCCAAATGTGCAGAACAGACTGCAAGAATGTAGGAGAAGGAGGAAGCAGAGCGTGGTCGGAGGAACGTAGGAGAGGGGGCTCTGCACAGTCTGGTGCAGCCCCTAGGACACAACTACCACCGGTTAGGCACCATTACCCCGGTGCCTTAACAACCGGACTCTGGGTGAATGCATACGGGCCAAAACATCCCCGTGCCTATCTACAACCGGATTACTGGTTCCGAAGCTGGGAGTCGTTTATCACTGCCATACAAACCAGGAGTGGAGGGACCGCTCTGTAGGAGTACCCCACCGCCACCGCAAACAGAGCCGTCTTGCCAGCGGAGTA
The DNA here is from genome assembly GCA_033576535.1 of Allobates femoralis. NCBI lineage: Eukaryota > Metazoa > Chordata > Amphibia > Anura > Aromobatidae > Allobates > Allobates femoralis. The sequence continues at coordinate 143,378,660 of JARQOC010000006.1, forward strand.
CCCACCAAAAGGACCCAGACTACCCCTCACACCAGAACGTACACACCGGCAGGGCAATATAAGTAGTCCCTTGTACCCGACCTTGGCACTCAAAGGCGACATCGGCAACTCACTTAGACAAGCTTAGAATGGAGGAACACCGCGGAGCTCTGAGAAACACTGGTCATTGCTAAAGTCTACCTGGTCTGTTACCCGTTAACTGTATGCCATGTACTGCCTGCTGGTTACAGTAAAGTACCCGTTACAGAGACTTATGGTGTCCGTGTTTCTTGAGAACTGTGCATCTCCACATACTAGAAGGTAACCCACAGCTGCCTCACAACATCTTGTGCAGCTCCTGGCTCCGGGGACTCCCGCTCATCCTGTGGGGAGCATTGCATCTTGCTGCATCCCATCCCCCGGAGGCCCAAGCAGCGCCGGTGGGCATCACCAGAACTCTCACAGGTGGCGTCATGAAACAATTAACCCCTTAACTATTCAGCCATTTTGAATCTGGACCACTGGGCCCCACTACGGCAGGCGCGGCTTCGTGACAGGAGGAGAAGAAACGCCTGCCCCGTGAAGCCCCGGCTACGGTGAGTCACACCCCCACCTCTTCATTAGCTGTTATAATTACACATGATTTTCTACCATGTTTGCATTCTGTTTACATCACCCATATTTACCGGGACACTTCCACAAAAATATAACCTTTATACAGAAGGATGTATTAATATATGCTTGTATTGACTTTTTGTTGTAACAATTTTTTTTCTTCTTCTTATGAATATTTATTTCTGTATCCTAGGTAAATATCAGGTCCTTGATTATGGCTATTAAACTGAAACATTGCATGGAAATATGAATTATGTGACAATAAAAATTAAAAAAAAACTGGATATTTGCTCAGATCCTTTTTTTCATATGGTATATCGAAGCTCAATCAGTAAAAGAGTGGGCAAGTTGGACTGCCATGTGAGTAACAATGTAGTCCAGCAATTGTAAGAACCAGGTAATAAAGCCTTTTGTTTACATAACAAATAGCACACAACCTGATAGGAGAGGCAAAGTGTATTTTTGTTTTTTAACCCTTACAGCCTGCTGTTCTCAGTTTACATAGCAAAAACCTGCTGAAAAATTTCCTTTAAGACCACTAACCATGACTGATATTCAGTTTATGTGTTGTCACACAAGAAGATGGGCCTAGTGTCAATTTAACATTGTGAAAGAGTTGCCAATTTTTTTTCTAGCCCTCTTACAATAGGATTTAAAGCAACACAGCACCCAAAAAGGAGGTCTTTATAACGTTACCGTTACACGCTTCAATATTGTAACGATCTCACCAACGATTCCACGGGAGCATGGCCGTTAGGACATCGTTTACAGATCGTTGGTGAGATGTCACACGTGTAGATATCGTGAACGATGTGGCGAGCAGCTATTGTTCGCATAACCCAGCGAATGATACTTGTTCAATATTGTGAATAGGCGAAGTCGTTAACGACATGGTTATCGCGGTGTCACACACAACGATACAGCAGTTTGGCTGAACGACGATCATCTGATTTGAGAACATGTTCACAAATCTGCAATCTGCGTGTCACACGCAACGACGTACTAACGATTCCAAACCCGTGACGTCTCTGCGATGTCGTTCACAATATCGTACCGTGTAACGGGGCCTTTAGAGAAAGCGCATGATTTCATGACATACATCAATGCCTGGCACTTACAGAATAGGTGGTTACTTCCTCAAATGTAAAATTTTGCACTAAGTTGAAAACGAAGAACAAGACACTTTAGAAAATAAGGATTTGAAGATTTAGTATTTATTACATCAGTAGAGTAATCCCATTTTATAAATGTGAACTTCATTTTGCCCATTTATAGAGCCTTTCTCTGTCATATAATGAAAAAGACACAGAGGGAGTTTATCAATACGCCTTGCAAAGGAAAGTCTAAGGTTACCTTTACAAGTCGCAACAGTGCATGCAATTTCACTTGCAACTTATTGGTTGTAGTGAAATCATGGACACATTGTTACATTTGTACACGGCAACAAAATGGAACAATGTGTCCATGATTTCACTGCAACCAGTAAGTTGCAAGTGAAATTGCATGCACTGTTGCGACATGTAATGGTACCCTGAGAGGCTGTCCATTACAACTAATCAGATTGATGAAATGTGAGAGCAGTAATATGTATTGGGCTTGAAGTGTGATTTTGTGAAATGTCTCAGGGCCCTTTCACATCAGCGTTTTTTGCCGTTCGCGGCAGATGCGGTGAAAAAAACGCATCTGCCGCGATTACCGCATAACCGCTGCACTTGCAGCACAGTTGCGGGAAGCCCATAGAATGTCTATGCGGGCTTGCGGCAGGTGCGGCAAGTGCGGTATCGGCACTTGCCGCAGGTGCAGCCGCAAAAAAAACGTGGCTGACCGCGTTTTTTTTCGCGGCCGCACCTGCCGCAAGTGCCGAAACCGCACTTGCCGCACCTGTCGCACACTTACTGCAAGCCCCATAGACATTGCATAGGACTTGCCGCAACTGTGCCGCAAGTGCAGCGTTAATCGCGGCAGATGCGTTTTTTTCACCGCATCTTCCGCCATCGGCAAAAACCGCTGATGTGAAAGCAGCCTTATTAGGCTGTTTGTTACAGTTTCAATAAAATCAGTATTTTACCAGCAGCAGATTATCATTACAGGGACTAGGTATATTATCCCTCCTAATCCACCTGAACTGCATTACCTAGACCCCACCACTAATCTGTAGCTTCCTGTCAATGCACAGTATACTCAGAAAGCTGCCAGTTAGTATTGTGGGCAAAGTTATACAGAGCTCAGTATTCAGAGAATCGGTAGATCTGCAGCAGGAAAAACAGCAATGATATCAAAATGACAGCATGCAGGGCAGCAAGTAACACATCACTGGAAGCAGGGTCTCTACCCCTACATCAGGCTGCTCTAAGATTACATAAAGAACAGATACCTCGTGTCCGATTCCTTATACAGGGAATCTATCAGCAGGATTTCTCCTCTCAAACTACAGATAACTCCAGTATTACCTTTAAATAGCCGGTCCTTTCCTTTGTTACTAAGAAATCAGCATTTGATGGAAATAAGGTCGTAAATCTGAAGCCTGTGTCACTCCAGCTCTATTTCCTGCCCAGCATCGCCACCTCCTGTTTGACTGATGACTACTTTGCTTGAACTCACAAATTAGAGATGCTGTTAGTCAAGCAGGAGGAGGTGGTGATGCTGGTTGGGAAATAGAGCTGGAGTGACACAGGTTTCAGATTTATCATCTTGTTTGCATAGAAATTCAAATGCTGATTTCTCAGTAATAGTAGAACCAACTGTAAAAGTATTACTGAACTGGTGAAATCCTGCTTACAGATTCCTTTTAAAGCTAGGAATAAGTCCTAACTTCGTAGCAGGAACAAATCCTTCATCTTTTTAGGACTGTAAACCAACACTTTGAAAGGGCTGATTATGCCTCCATATTTCCCTTATCAGTTGTAAGGCTGAAATACAGCCAGAGACTATATCTACATAAATGTCTAATGGGGGATTGAAAATACTTGAGCATCATTTACATATATCATTTTCTGAGTCTGAAAAAATGTCACAACCATACACCTTCCTAAGGATCCTTTTTACGGTCAGTTCACAATTGTTAACACTAATGGTACCTTTACACGCCGCCACAACAGGATGCATACAACCCGCTACAGGCTACAAATGTAGCTTGTCGCGCCAATATCGCCCGTAGTAGCGGCGTCTGAAGACGGGACGACACAGCCGGCTACAGATACCTCTGTATCCGTGCACTGCCCATAAACATATGGCAACATCGCCGATTGTAGCGAGCTGTATCGGCGTGTAAAGAAGGAACAGAAGGGAACTCTGGACACCCGGCGATGTAGCTGGAATGTAGCTAAGGCGTGACCCAGGCTCCGGGATACCACGCCCCTTCAGCGATCATTGGAGGAAGCTCCTTCGTTGCGATTGGTTGTCGCTGCACAGGGCGGCATATTTAAGAAGCTGACCAGTCACACTACGCAATTGCTCGAGCGTCATGTATTAATCAGCCTCCTGCGATGCCTGCCCAATCATGGTATTATTGCTTTGTCCTATCAGCGTACGGACGTCTCGTAATCCACAATTGTGGCACGCCTATGTGCTGTCCCTCCTGGCCCAGGTCCGCCCATATTAGCTTGTTATTGCGGTGTGTAAATGAGGTACGCTGAGCTACAGACGGCTACTTGCGACATCCGGCGATGTAGCTAGCTGTAGATGTAGCGTAGCGTAGCGCACCTTGTGGCGGCGTGTAAAGGAGATGCGATTACCGTTTGTAACCGTTTGGCCGTGCTCGTGCACGTGAAGTTGCCGTTGGTATCCATCCTGTTGTGGCGGCGTGTAAAGGTACCATTAGAACATGTATGGATCTATAGGCAAATGGGCTGGAAAAATAGTATCCAGATAGAAATTTACTAAACGTCTGACAACAATTCATATGCCTAATTGTTACCCATATGATAGGAACTGTCATAGGTACCAATGTGTATTTTTGATTTAGGAGAAAAACATAATTGTAACAAAGGCTGAAATGGTTAGTGGTGGGGAACGGATGCAGAATGTAAGCACCGCAGGGAAAGGTTAAGGACAAAAACATCATAAACTTCTGCTGATTCCACATCCAGGGTTCTTTTTAGCCTAAATATACACTCAAGACATTAGCTTTTTTTAATGTCAATTACACTATAGTAAACCACTAGTTTTCACTATGGAATTAAAGTAACAAATGTTGTAAAACAAAAGAGATGCAGCAAAAAGGGCTGCAAAAGCTAGCTGCGCAGATGTATGTGTACTGTGCACTGCGTGTGTGTGTGTGTGTGTGTGGTGTGTGTAGCGGTGTACATGCAATGAGTGAGTGTGCATGTATTATGTGGCTAGTGTGTGTGTGTGCTGTGCATGTGTGCATTAGTGATGTTCATGGGGAATGTATGCATGAGTGTGTCCATGTGTATGTGTGTGTTGCATGTGTTCGTCCATCTGTGAACCTGTATGGTGACACATAGGTCTCTAAAGATTATAAGGCATCTCGTAGACTGTGAGCCCTTGTGGACAGGGTCCCCTCCCCTCCTGTACCTATATGTCCTGATTGTCTAGAGTTATTGTAATTGTGCTTGTCTCCCCTATCCTCATGTAAAGCGCCATGGAACCTAATGGCGCTATATAAATAAATAATAATAATAATAATTATAAACCTATGTAATGAAGCATATCATTTTTCTGTTTCCTTATTAATTCTAATTATTATTATTAATCGTATGAACAAGTATTTTACATCATTTAAGAATAAACAACAAATAGTATACAGTGATTTAAAGGAAAAAAGGTATATACATCAGAGTTGGATGTTGAGGTTATCTATATATGTAATTGCATTGTCATTTCCAGTGTAGAAGTCGGTCTTGTCACCAGTGTAAGATCTGAGCGGACATTCCTCAACAATCTACTGAATTATTTGACACTTAGCTCTACAGTCACAGGACGGAGAGTCAGAGTTCCCCCACTTGTACATAAGATCTGCAGACACCACAGTTTGTTCTGATGCGATTTAGGGTGACCCAGGTTCTCCTTGGTTGATTGAAGCCTGGTGGTGGGTTTTGTGGGTGAGGAAACATTTGAAGCTCACGTCTACTGCACCGACCCAGAATTCTCGCCATTTCTCTTCTAAATTGAAATCTTAATGAATTTCATTAATAAGAAACGTTTGTGTAAAGTTGTCGGCCCTCAGAAATGTATGAACGCATATGTAATCTGGTCATGTACATGACACCCTAAGGTCAGTTTCACATGTCCTTGAAACCCAGAGCATGCTTGGCTTGAAATAACCATCACATATGAGACAGTTAGCTCAGGTAACACTTGACAATTTTCTGGTAATCTGTCTAGATTTGTGACTTGCATGCGAACATGGGAAACCAGCCTAAACTACACTTGCCCATGTAATTTAATTACAAATAATTTCAGAAGAGTTTCCCAATGTACAGTAGATCTCCAATCCTTAGCTCCAGTAAAAGCTACTGTTCGCTTGAATGCATTAGGCTATGGTCACATATGGTGAGTTTGTTGCTGCTTTGTACATTACCAGATCTTTATGCACACGCTTGTTTGTTTTTTTCCCTGGCCGAATAGAACTTCAACGTTTTTTAAGCACGCAGCATGTCAATCCTCTCAGTATTCTTGCAGCGGGCAACCGGCTGTCAATCAGCATGATGTTGGCAGTCATGCCCAATCAACAGGGCAGAGCAAAGGAGAAACTAATGCTCTGTTAACGTGACATCAACAGAAGCCACTAAATTGCCGGCAAGAGTGGTCCGTGATGGCTCTGTAACGGTAGAGAATGGCGCCAGTCACAACAGGCAGATAGTTAGCAACTACTGCCTGATAGTGTTTACAAAATTCATGGATAAACCCTTTAAGTCCTTTTTCCTTTAATTTTTGGTTTAGAGAAATCATCTGAAAACATGGTGATTCTTCATCAACTCATAGTGTTAATGTTCACCTAGAGGATGTGACTGACAGCTGAGAAGCTCAGAATTGTAATTGTTCTGCAGAAACCTGTCAAAACCACGAGATGTAACCAACACCTTTTACATTTGCACATACTCATTTTACATTTACTAAAACATCTGGAGTACGACTATCATTGAAGGTGGAAGATTGGAAGGAAGGAGAAAAGCAATTAACGCCAAGGAAGGATCTTATGCTGCGCTATATACACATTGTGATGGTCACAGTGCACAATTTTACACTTCCAGAGGAAAGAGGAATTAACTTGCTGAAGTTACTGTGTTGTTCCAGATTACAGTCGACTCTTTAGTACCCCTCTAAGGTCTCATGCTAACTTCAGTGATTTTACTTATATACGGTACTCAAAGTTTCAGTTCTAACTATCAGGGTCTGGGCAAAGTTTCATCATTTTTTCTTGGGTGAAAAATAAAAATGGGTGGAAGTTTTTCCAACTTCTATTAAACAATCCACGAAAAATCGACAGCACATGGATGGCATCAGAGTGCTGTCTGATTTTTTTATGGCTCGATAAACTTGCATTGGTGACTTTGATATGAAACCTGCATCAATATTGGAGACGTTTCTGTGCTTCTGTGTGGACCTTTCGGTCCGAGGGGGGGACAAAAACAAAAATTGTACATGTGAATTATCCCATAGACTATCATAGATACGAGAGCTATCAATGAAAAACCCAGAAATCTCATATGAGGAGTTACTCGAGTCTGAACAAGCCCTAATATTTATTCAGCAATTAACAAAAAACTCCTTTACATCACAAAAGTATTGATTGGTTTTAGATCTATTTCTTGTATAATACAAATTAAATTGATGCATTACCTATGTAGAGTGTAACATGTGATACTATTAAAAGTTTATGGATCGTAAACTCCGACTGTTGTAACCAGAGGTGCATCATATGAACAAGTCCTTTTCTGCAAAATGCCATTTTGACCCGTACAACATTCACGGTCTGAGTGTGAATCACAATGTCCTGATTGGCTGTGGATACCGGATCACAACTCAACAGGCTCATATATGCCTACTAGTCTTTGGGTTGAGGTCAGGAGAACCATGGCCGCTCCAGACTTTGTCATCTGTACTTGGACCATAAATGTTGGATGTGTACATCCAGACTATCCTGCCAAATACATTTGCCCTTTCTTGAACTATAAATATCCGATATTTGTAGATGACTACAGCTTCGTGTGTTGGCATCATGAAAGATGTATAGTAAAGTTCATGAATGCCATTATCACAGGAAACAGCAATATATGACGAAAACACCTTTGCAAGGCTAGAATGCCGTCTTAGGCTGCCCAGTAGTAGACCACTTATCAATCAGACGATATTGCTGGTTTATAAAAATGATCCTGATTAGCTTATATAGTGCCCTATTAGTAAGACATCAGTCACCTAAGGGTTTTTAGAGGTTAAGGGGAACACTTTCTATAGACTTAATGACAACACTGACACATGCTGGTCTTACACAGTTACTACAAGATGTAATGATTATAATTTACCATCCATCTACTCTTTAAATTATGAAAAATTACAATACCGTGCTAAGATAGTCACAACAATGACAATATATATTTAACCATTTTTTTTATCCTAGCTTACACTTACAATGTAGATTCACCGAATATGTGTTAGTAGCTACACCACTCATAAGTACCAGAGTAAGAGTTTTACTAATTATTACTGATGCTAGTCTCTAAGATGCCAGAACTTTCATACATCATATAGACAAACAAAGAAAAAGTTTATTATTTCTTTTGTCCATCCCTAGGTTACACATTCATAATGCAATATCTAATACTCCAATGAGTCTTAGTTTGAAGACTATTTGTGGATCTTTCGGATCAGTGTCCTTTTATTTGTCCATTCCTAGATTACATGTTGGAATTTTATAATGCATTATCCAATACTCAATGGGTCTAAGTTTGAAGACCATTTGTGGATCTTTCGGGTCAGTGTCCTTTTATTTGTCATCCCTAGGTTACACAATACTCAATAGGTCTTAGTTTGAAGACCATTTGTGGATCTTTTGGGTCATTGTCCTTTTATTTGTCCATTCTAGGTTACAATACTCAATGGTCTAGTTTGAAGACATTTGTGGATCTTTCGGGTCAGTGTCCTTTTATTTGTCCATTCCTAGGTTACAACAATACTCAACTCATGGTCTTAGTTTGAAGACCATTTGTGGATTTTCGGGTCAGTGTCCTTTTATTTGTCCATTCCTAGGATATACAATACTCAATGGGTCTTAGTTTGAAGACCATTTGTGGATCTTTTGGGTCAGTGTCCTTTTATTTGTCCATTCCTAGGTTATCCAATACTCAATGGGTCTTCGTTTGAAGACCATTTGTGGATCTTTAGGGTCAGTGTCCTTTTATTTGTCCATTCCTAGGTTACATGTTGAAGTTTATAATGCATTATACAATACTCAATGGGTCTTGTTTTGAAGACCATTTTTTGCTCTTTTGGGTCAGTGTCCTTTTATTTGTCTATCCCTAGGTACACATTGGAGTTCATAATGCAATATCCAATACTCAGTGAGTCTTGGTTTGAAGACCATTTGTGGATCTTTTGGGTCAGTGTCCTTTTATTTGTCTATCCCTAGGTTACATGTTGGAGTTTGTAATGTGATATCCAATACTCAATGGGTCTTAGTTTAAAGACATTTTTTGCTCTTTTGGGTCAGTGTCTTTTTTTTTTCTTTTACAAAACACAGAATGCTCTGGTATATGGTATATCTTCCAGACGTGAAAAAACACACATGCAAAATGCCCCTAAAATGCTTGTTCTTGGGGATATAATTGGGCTATTTTTCTAATGTCCAAATATACTGTGGGGCTGTGTAAAAAGTCCTATGTGAAGGTAATATAGGGGATGTGACATCCATCATGCTGTCCCACATGCAATCTAAAATGTGTTTGTATGTCCTGTAACAATGCTTTATAATAATGAAATATCCACATATATAACGATATGCACCAAGATCCCATCAGGCTCCACAAATATAGGTGCCCCAATATATACAGGCAAAAATAGTCAAAAAAGAAAAGCTAGAGTTTGCATTTGTACAGCCGCCAGAACACTGGTGCTGTCAACATTGGTGATTGTTGGTTTACATTTAAAACTAAAGTGATTTTTCTAAACTGTCTCCAATAGAACTTGAGTTTGGCACATAATTGCTGTATGGAGTTTTTTACCCTAATGTTGACGTTAGTGTTTGCCCCGTGGCGTTTTATTGCCTCCGGATCATTGTGTTAGGCTATGGGTTGAACTAGATGGACTTACTTCAACCTTAAGAACTATTAAACATAATAACAGGTCATAAGAAATCTAAAGGAATACAACATCCACCATTAAAAGAAGAACACATGATGTAAGTATCAGCTCAGCAACCAAGACCAAAGTTAATATTCTGGAATGTGGGGGGATTTCTGAATGAGCAGAGGACGTGCCTCATATTCCAATAGTTTTCGAACAGATCCAACTAAATAGTGTCAGATATATACCGTATCCTGGAGGACCATGTTCACTGGCAATGAAAGAGTTACTTTGATAATAGTTAAATCAGATGTGAATTCAGAAGGCAAATGTTCATGTGTGGGATGTCTATATGAATCCAAAGCATTCTGTTACTACTCTATGATTCACTGGGACTGCTCCAATAGCATTAGATGAATGACAATGAGTTGCCTTTGCATGTTTCGCTTTTGGACAAGAATATACCCAGCATATGAATTTCACACCTACAGACAGATTAGGACTAAGGGAGATAATGTTTTCCAAAGCTATAAAACGAACCCACACATCTAGAATATTTATAGGGTTTTAATAACCAAACAAGCAATCTGGAATAACTTCATTAACAACACAACCTTTACTAGAAGTTTAACATAGAACAAGCAGCAATAGGTGAGACTGCACCAGTCATTTAATAGGAATGTAATCAGCAGGATTGAGACAGTGGGATAACCGCTCATCCTGATTAAATGAACATGACCTTTCAGATAATTATGCAAAATGAGAAAATGATTTGATATATGCAAAACATACCTTACCCTCACCAGCAACAGGGGGGTCTGAGACATAGGAAATCAACAGATGCAGAACACGTGCCCTATACAGGGAGCGAAAGTTTGTGGAAAGCAGAAAATAATGGCCAGGTGATGAGAGATAGAGGGAAGAGGGCATCATCCAGCATTACAGAGGGGAATGATAGGTACAAGGAATGGAACTATTATGTATCATATTGATGACTGTACCTTAAGAGCTGGTGGCACAGGGATCCTGGCACAGTAATTGGGAGCAGGCACTGACTTGCTGTGTCCTGTAGTTTACTCCAGGGTGGCTTTTATTCCCCTTGGTCTGTTATTAATCCCTTGCAGAGCAGAGTACAACTTCAGGAGTGCCACAGGAATCCTTCATTCCCCCCTCAGTCCAGAAGATGCAATCCCCCCTCCACCAGGCACAGGAGCAGCAGGCTCCCCCTCCTCTCACTCCCACCCCTAAAATAACATTCCCAGCCTCAGCACCACTCTAGGATGGGGGCTCAGCATTGGCAGGTGCAGGGCTCCATAGGATGTGGTAATTCACTCCTCACAAGTGTCCAGGAGAGATCTCCAGCCTGTCTGAGCTCTCTGATGATCAGCACTTTAAGAGCAGGCAGTTCCTATTGCCATGTCATGAATATTTCAGAGAGTTACACTGCCCTCAGCTGCTGTCAGGCTGCTTGGTGAAATCCCCCATAGATGATGTGTGCAGAGGCAGGTGCAGCTGTCATAGAGCAGTGTCCCCCCTGCACCCATTATCACACCTCTCCCATTGTGATCAGGACTCCAGCACCGAAATGACAAGATGAGGAGCTGAAAGGTGAGATGAAGGCTGCAGGCGCCCCCTTCCTTCATCAGAGCTGAGCAACACAAGAATAGGATTACACAGCAGATCCCTTCCTACAGCACTGCTAATAAACTTACCAGGTCTACAGAGGAGTCTGACACTCACAATGCAGGAGAGATGGATGAATGGATGGGTCTCTATTGTAAAGCCATCTGATGGAGAAGGACTGGATTTACATTTGGCTATATGAGAAGTATAGAAGAACCCACAATGTGTAATGTCACAAGGGAAATGTGGATGAAGGTAAAAAGAAAAATATCGCCCCATAATATTGTGCACACTATTGTGGATTATTGAATGCGGCCATCACATGGGTTATGTGCTCTGACATGAAATACAAGAACATTATGCACATGATCAATTTCACATTAGGAGGAATAAGGTTTCTCCTGTATTATACAGTACAAAGGTTACATGCACACGATGAAGCGTCCAATTTTAATCCCAGAAAAAGCAATGATTTTTCACCTGTATTGCCATCCACATACTATTTTAGCAATTTCATAGCATCCTTTATTATATCAGCAGTAAAAAAAAAAATTAGAAGATAGTTTCCTATGTTAATAATTGCAGTGTATCTGTAGGGATTGGATGTTATACACATGATCCGCGTGAGATCTGATTTTTAATGCACATCCATAAACTTAATTAGACGAGTCTAGGGTCAGACCGGCCCACCGACACATTGGGAGAACCTCCTGTGGGCCCCGGGTCGCGATAGCTATGCCCCCTTGCGCCGCCCTCCTACCACCCCCCGGGCCCTGTATTGAGAAGAGAGGGTCCCTCGGTCCAGAAATATCACTGATCATATAGGCACTGGCAGCACTGCCGATATATTTAGTCACTTGTACTCTCTGCAGCGGCAGAGCAGAGAGAGTGATCCACCTACTCTGCTGGCTGCCGCAGTGCCGCTCAGCCTCCTATGCGCAGCAACAGTGCCAGCGTGTGCACTGGAGGTCAGTCTCAGGGCGATGATGTCATCGCTCTGGGACTGCTTCCTGTGCGCACTGAGTGCAGGCGCTGTGGATTCCCAGAGTACAGACCGTCGCCCCAGTCAGCATTGGACTGTGATTGCTGTCGCGATGCTGAAAAAGTTAGCATGGGGGTGCGGGGTTGGTGACTAGGACTCTGCCAGTGTCAGTGTGCCTGAGAGGCTGGCAGCACATACTACTGGGCAATGGGCATTATTATCGTGCCCATTTTCCAGTATCTTATGAAAGCCTCTGTGGTACTATCATGCCCAGCATGTCCTGCTAGTCACTGTTGGTAGAACCAGCATGATAGTACCACCAGTGGCTGGCAGGACATGCTGGTCATGGGCATGAAAGTACCACAGAGGATGGCAGTGACTCACCGTAGCCGGGTTCTGCACGTCGCACGCGTCTGCTTCACCTTGTCATGGAACCGTGCCTGCGGCTGTGGGGCCCGGTGGTCCAGATCAATAGGGGTATAGCTGAACGGTAGGAGATAAATTGTCTTTGTGACGCCACCTGCGGGTGTTCCGGTAACTGTACCGGTGCTGCTAGGCCTCCGGGGGATGTTAGGCAGCAAGATGGGACGCTCCCCACAAAATGAGCGGGAGTCCCCGGAGCCAGGAGCTGCACAAGATGTTGTGAGGCAGCTGCGGTAGCACTGCTGTTAGGCCCAGGAGTCAGACACAGACTCACCAAAGTCTTTTAAGTACCTTTACTGTTGGATATCAGGTACATTCAGACCGGGTGAGGATGAAGTCAGTACTTCTGGGGGTTCACAGCAAGCAGTTGTTGTAGGCTTCCTTCTCTCTGTACGTCTAGTGTTAAGGTCGGGTGGATGTGGACCGGACAGTGTGTTCAATGGAACGGATTTCACCTGGATGTCAGCACTGAGGGCACTGTAAAAGGGGTTAAGCAGGATCAGTACTTTTCCCTGGGCTCTCGCTGGTAGGTGCTTCAGGTGGAACAGGGGGCTAGACTCCCTGTGGTTGTAAACTGGTTCTCTGTGGTGGCTGGTAGCTCTCACAGCTTCGGTTCCAGTAACAGTAGGGAGAGTTAAGTAACTCTCTTGTCCCTGAGAGGTGCTTCTCCTTTTCCTCTGACCCCAATTGCAAGGGTCTCCTCACTGGTAGCTAGGCTGACTAGGCCTGGTGTGTGTCTCATAAGCTTGAGGTCATCCACAACCTGCAGCTCTCCTAGCGTCTGCACACTCTGGTGTTTCTCCCTCCAAGACCCTATTTATATGGGGAACTGGCTCAAAGTGACCAGTGGAGCTCCCCCTAGAGGCTCGGGGTGAAACCAGGTGTTCTAAGGTGTTCTAAGTGTTTTGTGTGAGTGATGTTTGCTGCTAGCTCCATTTATGCCCCAAGGAGTTCTGCGGTGCCCAACAAGGTGCCAGGGTACCACAGCAGGACATATTAGGCATGAATCTTGCCCAGTATTCATGCCAGCATATCCTGCCAGCCACTTGTGGTAGTACTAGCATGATAGTACCACCAGTGGCTGGCAGGACATGCTGGTCATGGGCATGAAAGTACCACAGAAGCTGGCAGTAATAGAAAAAGAGAAAACAGAGCAAGCACTCCCTGAGAAAAACCTGATAGATATTTTGCAGGAACACTAGGGTGGGGGTATATAGATGGACTCTCACCTAATCTGGTTGTGCTGTCTCTGCACAACCAGAGTGTACGCTCTCCAGCTCCGCTCTGTTTCACCGTCCGGATCCGCTCCTCAATCACGTGGTGCGAGCGGTCGTGTGACCGTGGCGTCACGGCAGGTCCTTCACTTCCTCCTGGCTCCTGTAATCAAATTACCAATCGGCTCCGCAGCTCCAATACAACCCACAGCAAGTGGGAATCAATTCAGTGTAATATGTGTTGTCCTTATAAGAGTGCTATAAGAGTGCTGGAGCACAAATGGGGTCCGGTTCTCTAAGATTAAAAGGCTTTATTTGACAACCAGGTTGTCAAATAAAGCCTTTTAATCTTAGAGAACCGGACCCCATTTGTGTTCCAGCGCTCTTATAAGGACAACACATATTACACTGAACAGAGGCTGGCAGGACATACTAGGCATGAATCATGCCCTGTACGTCCTGCCAGCCACAGTGGTACTATCATGCCCAGCATGTCCTGCTAGCCACTGGTGGTAGTGTGGCGCCCCACTGGTCAGTGCGCCACAGTAGGGGTACTGCACCCAAAACAGAGTGTGCGGTATCCCAGTCATTGAAGGGGATAATGTCAAACTGAGGCTTTCATCCCAGCATCCCTACACCTAGAATAGGGGGTCTAAAGGGTTAATCTGTTTGCCTGGGAGACCCAGCCCCGGTGGGAGGAGTGTTAGGGTAGAAGGAGCAGGAAGCACACAGACAGATCTAGTCTAGTCTGAGGAATGAAGCAAGGAGCAAGTCCTAGAGGAACTCCACAGGGAGGGCACCCGAAAAGGAATTTAGACCCAGATAGAAGGGGAAGACCCAGTGCCAGACTGTCAGAGTAAATGGTCTGGGGGTATCTCGGTCCACAACAGGGTACTGGCTCAGAGTCGCGGTGCAGGCGAGTCCAACCCTGAGCCGCCAATACAGTTGGGTCGCAGGTCTGCCAAGCAGCCCCCGACCTCGTCCACAATGTACAGCCCCACAAGGTACCCTCAAACCGTGTTGAGCCCCTTAGAGAAGAGAAGGGTAACCTAATCGCACCCGACGGGCCTGGTAGAAAGTGGGTTTGTACAGGGCAGCGCACGGATAGAAAAAAGGTGCAAGAAATACACAAAGGACAGTGAATGTACTAGAAGGAGCACTTGGAGAGCCTCAGAAAGACTTTGTAGCCTCCGGTGACTACCCGGCCAGCTACCCGCAAATACTGCGTGACTGTAAACTGAAGTGAACCGTGAACTGTTACCAGTAAAGTACCCGTCCAGAGTCAGCAAGCCTCCGGTGTTTTATTCTGCTTAAAAAGTAGCTGCTGCCACATCGACCAGCTCAGCAGCAGCACTGCCCCAGGGACCTCACTCCGCCTGCAGGGAGCATTATCAACAGGCTGCAATACCACCATCCCCGGCAGTCTGTCAACGGCGCTGGTGAGATCACCATAAACTGCAGGTGGAGTCACGAGACTTTATTCTTTACTTTATTTTTTTTTCTTTCCTTTCTTTTTATTATTTTTCTTTTTTACCCAGTGACCCCCAGGGTACGAGCCCGGGCACATACCACTGAGGCATCACCCCCAGCATCAACGCCTGGGTCCCGAGTTCCCAAAGACCCCTGGGTAGGTCAGTAGCACTAGTATGAATAATAGTACCACCAGTGGCTGGCAGAAAATGCTGGGCATGCTAATACCACAGAGGCTGATAGGACATGCTGGGCATGGGCATGAAAGTACCACAGAGGATGACATGATATACTAGGCATGAATCATGCACAGTATGTTCTGACAGCCTCTGTGGTACTATCGTGCCCAGCATATCCTGCCAACCACTGGTGGTAGTACTAGCATGATAGTACCACCAGTGGCTGGCAGGACATGTTGGTCATGGGCATGAAAGTACCACATTGGCTGGCAGGACATACTAGGCATGAATTATGCCCAGCATGTCCTGCCAGCCACTGGTGGTAGTACTAGCATGATAGAGCCAACAGAATAAAACATTTTGGTCCGGAAGGACTCTATCAGATTCACAGCCAGCAGAGAATTTATGGAAAATTCAAAATCCTTTAAGTCATCTGTAACTAATAAAAAATATCTACAAAATGTGAGACAAAATGCGCATGGGGTCTTATGTCCAGGCAGAGTGGGGCTATCGCCCGATGAAATTTGCTCACCTGGTCCGCTTGAGTAAACCCACAACCAGTATTAGTGCTCGAACAGCTGCCGCTGGATCCACACCTGCACGTGCAACATGGCAAACAACTGGAAACAGGACGAAGTGGCGGTGATCCGCTCTGCAGAATGGAAAAACCAGGACCCAAGAAGTCTGGTGTAATGGTGTCAATTTATTCTGACGCGTTTTGAAGCAGCCTCTCCTCCATCCTCAGGGATTATACCTGCTCCAAAACGCGTTGGAATAAATTTACACCATTACACCAGACTTCTTGGGTCCTGGTTTTTCCACCCAGCAGAGCAGACCACCGGCACTTCGTCCTGTTTCTAATACGAGATATGACATTGATGGTTTTATAAACTGCAATACTTGTTATCTGGTATATCTTATTACCTGTATATCATGTAACGTACAATATTTGGGGTGTACTAGTGAACCTCTTAAAATTAGAGTGAGAAAACACTTATCAGATGCCACTAGTAAAATTATATCTAAAAGTTCTGCTATTAGCAAGCACTTTATTCACACACATAATGGTGATACTAAAGACTTTAGAGTGGTGGGAATTGAAAGGGTTAAAAACTTGGCCAGATGCACGGACATGAAAAATAAACTGATGAATCACGAGACCTTGTGCATGTATGTCCTCAAGACAAGATTCCCACAAGGGGTAAACATTCACCAGGACCTCATTTATCACTATTGATTTTCCACCTCCCGGACCAACTCATGATATATTTCTACCATATGGTGCGTTTTTCCTTCCCTTTCTCCTCTACCTTCCTCCCCATTACTCTAGTGTGAACACACTCATGTCTTTACCCCCTTCAGTAGCTGAGACTTAATTAAGCTGTGCTTATCTATATTGTTGGCAGCTGCTTGCTGTGCAGAGGGATGTCCGGCACAGACTATATGAAACGTTCAGATTTTAGATGTTCATGTTCAATGACTAAGGCTGGCTTCACACCACATTTTTTTGGCTGTCAGGCTTTGTCCAGTGCTTTGCAGGAGGCACCGGACACAGCCTGACAGCATCGGACAAACAGAACCAGAGGGTTAGTATGCCCTCCCGTGTTTGTAGCCAGATTCGTCAGAGCGCAGCTGTCCCTGCTGAAATGACAGGTTCTGAACTCTCAGTAGGGGACAACTCCATGTGCTGAAGTTCAGCGAGGCCGGCACTGAGCTTCAACGCCCGCCTTCCGGGAACCTGACAGATTCTCATGTTAGGGGGCGCCGGATCGCCCCGGATCCGGGAGGATCCAATTTGTGCAGCTTTTTCTCCCAGACAGAAAATTGCAGCCAGCTGCAATTTTGTGTTCGGAAAAAAAAACCCGCATTCTCCTGGATCCTCACGGACAGATGGGTACCGGATGGCAAGTAGCTGCCATCCGGCCCCATCTGGCCCCACAGGGATACTATGGGGCCGAAATCAGATCTGATCACAAGTTGGTGTGAAGCCAGCCTAAGGCTACTTGTTAGCAGAAACGCGTCTGAAGACGCTTTTAATGATTTTTCTCAGATAGCTGCGACTATCTAGATGTATTTTATCCTGCTCCACTCACCGTGACTCAATAAAGGTATTTCTTTGAAACTTATGCGCTGGACCGTTATGCTTTTCTACTTGGATCTCTCCAGTGCACCTGGAGGTGCCATGCCTGCTTTATCCAGGTGAGCTGAACTTATTTGCTTCACTTTTGCTTTTGCTCCCATTTTTCATGACCTGAACTCAAAGATCTAAAACTTTTTTTTATGTATACTTAAAATAAAAAACTACTATAAATATGCAGTCTTCTCACACTGCACAATACCACAGATGTCACAAGTTTTGAGAGAGCGTGCACTTGGCACTGACTGCAGGAATGTCCACCAGAGCTGTTGCCCATGAAATGAATGGTCATTCTTCTTTCTCTCTGAAGAAGAAATTTGCATATTTTATTTCCCAGAGGAGCATTGCACAGCGATTATGTCTCCTCACCTGACCTGCCAGCCATGTCTTTTTCCACAAGATGAAATGTTATCCCTTAGATTTTAAGTCTGAGCCTCCGACACAGCCAAATCTTATCTCGTATTTGCACTGACAAATGGCAATACTGCAAAACGTAGTGTCTGTAAATTGAGCTTCTGGTTTTTCTAATATCCTAGGTCATATGGCAAAGCTCTTTATAATGTCGATATTTACGTTTAAGATTGCTACTTCCAATAGGTGACACTCGAATTAAAGTGTGGCACCCCAGTGGTCCAGTTGCTACAGTGGTATTGCCTCCCTCACAGGGGGTGATGTCATGGCTGGCTAGGTAACACCCAGAATGCAACAAAATTCCTGATTCCTGATTCCAGGCCAGAAGGGGGAGCTCTGAACCTGACTTCAGGGGAGCCACCATGTTTCCAGCAAGGAGAAGGGGTTAGTTAGAAAGTCTGAGGAGAGGGAAAGGATAAGACGTGTAGGAGAGCTCTGGGTGTGGAGCCGCGAGTGGGCACACCCCGAAGCGAAGTGCTAGACAAAGGATGCCAGAATCCTTGGTTGCGCAGATGCTGTATCTGGAGAGCAGGAGGCTGCAAGTCTCCTGGCCACACCAAACACCCGGCGGCACAACAGCATATGAGAGCCTTGAGCTACCACCAGTGCAGCAGTACCCATGATAGGCTCGATCTGTCTGCGATACGGGTGAGGAGCCATCATGCAGGGACCTAAAAGGCAGAAGGAAGGCCTCAGAACTCACCTGGCGAGGAGGATCACCAATTGCTTCCATGCGCGGACCGTGATACACGCTTTTTTTCCCATCATCTTCTGGATAACACCACGTGTGAGTGGTCAGTGGAGGTCCTACAGCAGCTGGAGTACTGATGCTCTTTAAACCAGTTGTGGAGAACACAACTGAATCAGGTGAGTGGTTCCACAGTACCACCTTTGTAGCCTAAAGTGTCTCTAGTGATAGGGCACTATTGCGCCTCTTGTCCCCCACCCCTCTTGTATTTATACAGATGTCACCATGGCAACCTCTGGTTATCATGATGATCGGCCCATCACAATTACATTATGATGGGCCGATCACCATGGGGAGAGGGGAGTAACCCTGCACTACCTCTCCCCAGACCCTAAATAACACTTAGGGGGCGACACAAGGACAGTGATCACATAGTGATCGCTGCCCCTGGCTGTCAGATCGCTCCTCTCAGCCTCATCCCCTCCATGCAGGGATGAGGCTGAGTGGAGCGGGGCAGAGCTGGTGAGCGGCCGGGCAGACAAGGATGGAGGAGGAGAGCGGGGAGTGGACAGAGGAGGAGAACAGGGAGCCGACAGAAGAGGTGAGCGGGGCACAGGTCGGAGGAGACTGGGGAGCGGAGAAAGGAGAGAGGGGAGGAGGAAGCGAGAAGAGGAGGGAGGAGAGCGAAGAGAGGACGGAGTAGACCAGGAGCAGAGGCAGGAGAGGGGAGGAGGAAGCGAGAAGAGGAGGGAGGGGAGTGGGGAGAGGATGGAGGAGACTGGGAGCGGAGGCAGGAGACCGGGAGCGGAGGCAGGAGAGAGGAAAGGAGGAAGCAGGGAGAGGAGTGAGGGGAGCGGAGGCAGGAGACCGGAGATCAGGGATTGGAGGCAGGAGAGCGGGCACAGCAGTGGACAGGCAGTGGCGATGATTGCAGGAGATGGCACAGCCGACAGGCTCCTGCAGAGATCATGCAGGGAAGTGCTGACATTCAGCATTTCCCTGCGCGATCATGATGTGATCGGTCAGTCAGACTTACTGACCGATCAAATCGCTCTGAGTGTGGAGAATACTAAAAAGGGTCCCCACACCTCTGCCCCTGACCCTTAGCGGTCACTGACAGCTGTTAGATTTGAACTGTCACTGTTTGTTTAGAAGCAGTGACAGATCAAAGCCATCAAGAGTTTAGCCGTCATGATGCGGGAACTGACATCTTTTCATAACAGCTAAACTCGTCATTGGTCGTAATGGGGTTAATCTTCAAGAGGCGCTACGGGCTATTAAACAGGTTGACCATGACAGCATGCAGGATGAGGATTGCCAGTACAACTGCTAGGTGTTCCCTAGTCTGGCTGTTTTTTAAGGTGTCTGCAGATAATTCTAAAAAGGCCATTTGCAACACCTGCCATGCCAGCATCAGCAGCGGTAGCAAAACTAGCAGCCTGACCACCACCAGCATGATCAGGTGTGGCACAGAACTCCTTAGGGCATGAATGGAGCTAGCAGCAAGCAACACTCACACAAAATACCTAACAACACTTACAACACCTAGAACACCTGGTTTCACCCCGAGCCTCTAGGGGGAGCTCCACTGGGCACTTTGAGCCAGTTCCCCATATAAATAGAGTCTTGGAGGGAGAAACTTCAGAGTGTGCAGACGCTACAAGAGCTGCAGGTTGTGGATGATCTCAAGCTGATGAGACACACACCAGGCCTAGTCAGCCTAGCTAGCCAGTGAGAGAAACCCTTGCAATTGGGGTCAGAGGAAAAGGAGAAGCACCTCTCAGGGACAACAGAGTTACCTTAACTCTCCCTCATCCTCCGGTTACTGGAACTGAAGCTGTGAGAGCTACCAGCCACCACAGAGAACCAGCCTACAACCACAGGGAGTCTAGCCCCCTGTTCCACCTGAAGCACCTACCAACGAGAGCCCAGGGAGGAGTACTGATCCTGCTCAAACCCTTTTACAGTGCCCTCAGTGCTGCTAACCAGGTGAAGCAAGTTCCATTGAGCATACTGCCCGGTCCGGTTGGATTCCACATCCACCCGACCTTAGCACCAGAAGTACAGAGAGAAGGAAGCCTACACTAACTGCTTGCTGTGAACCTCCAGGAGTGCTAACTTCACTAACCCGGTCTGGCGTACCTGATTACCACCAGTAAAGGTACTTAAAAGACTTTGGCGTGTCTGTGTCTGACTCCTGGGCCTAACAGCAGTGCTACTGCAGCTGCCTCACAACATCTTGTGCAGCTCCTGGCTCCGGGGACTCCCATTCATCCTTTGGGGAGCGTCCCATCTTGCTGCCTAACATCCCCCGGAGGCCTAGCAGCGCTGGTGAAGTCACCGGAACACCCGCAGGTGGCGTCACGAAGACAATCCCTACTGTTCAGCGATCCCCCCTATTGATCTGGACCACCGGGCCCCACAGCCGCAGGCGCGGTTCCGTGACAGAGGAGAGTCAACGCCTGCGATGTGAACACCCCGGCTACGGTGAGTCACAGGCACATGGCAGCAAAGCACCCAACTTTGTGGGATATACAGCAGAGTACAGGAGCATTGTCTGCGATGACACCGCTGCGTCTTCCACTGTTGTGCGTGCAAGCCAACCCCCTGTCCATACTGCAGGCGAAGATGCCTCCTGTCACAATCAGAAGTAGCACCTTCATCAGCCACGTCCTTGTCCCAGCACAGCGTTCAGTCATACCCCAATCTTTGGAATGCAGGCGCAAATACGCTGCCAATGCCCCACATGCCATAGTTCTAAATGCACACATTTCGCGACTGCTTGCGCTGGAAATGTTGCCTTTTAGGCTGGTGGAGACAGAAGCATTCCGCAACCTGATGGCGGCGGCTGTCCCATGTTACTCGGTCCCCAGCCGACACTATTTTTCCCGGTGTGCCGTCCCCGCATTACATAAGCACGTGTCACAAAACATCATACGTGCCCTTAACAACGCAGTTTCCAGCAAAGTCCACCTAACCTCGGACACGTGGACAAGTGCTTGTGGGCAGGGCCGGTACATCTCACTGACGGCACACTGGGTTAATATTTTGGAAGCCGGGACCCAGTCTGACCTTGGGACGCAACACATCCGTCCGACACCGAGGATTGCAGGCCCTAACTCAGTCAGGGTTTCACCCACAGTGTACAGCTCTGGCACGTCATGCTCCTCCTCCTCCTCTTCCTCCACTTCAACCTCCGCACCAGTCCCAAGCTGGAAGCACTGCAGCACTGCCTCGGCTAAGCGGCAACAGGCTGTGCTGAAGCTAATATGCATAGGTGAAAAACCCCACAATGCTGAAGAGTTGTGGACAGCTCTGAAACAGGCAGATCACTGGCTCACAACGCTGAACCTACAGCCAGGCATGGTCGTGTGTGACAATGGCTGGAACCTTGTGGCGGCTCTGAGGCGAGGCGAGCTGACACACGTTCCATGCGTGGCCCATGTGCTCAAACTCGTGGTTCAGAGGTTTATTAAATCCTACCCGGAGCTGTCTGATCTGCTCGTCAAAGTACGCCGCCTGTGTGCCCATTTCAGAAAGTCACCTACTGCTTCTGCCAGCCTTGCCGGCTTTCAGCGGCATTTGCAGCTTCCGGCTCACAGACTGGTGTGAGATGTCCCCGCACGTTGGAATTCCACACTGCACATGTTGGTCAGGATTTGTGAGCAGAAGAGGGCAGTTGTTGAGTGCCAGCATCAACTAGGCCGTCGGTATACGGTTCAAACTCCACACATAAGACCTCAGGAGTGGACATAGATGTCTGACATATGTACCGTCCTCCAAAACTTTGAGGACTCCACCAAGATGGTGAGCGGCGATAACGCCATCATTAGCGTCACCATCCCGCTTCTCTGTCTTCTAAAGCGCTCTCTGCTCAAAATCAAAGACGATGCATTGCAGGCGGAGCAGGATGAGTTGCAGCAAGAAACCGTACTGGGTGATTACACACAGCCCAGCCTCATCTCATCCCAACGTGCATTGGAGGACTATGACAAGGAGGAGGAGGATGAAGAAATGGAGCTACTTTCATTCGGAATTGACGGTAATACATGCACAACCGTCAGACCGTCGGTTGAGCGTGGATGGCCAGAGGACAGGGGAGAGGAGGAGGAGGTCAGCATGGCCAGTCATGCTGTTGGTGAGGACCCAGAAGTCTTGACTATTAACAGTCTGGCGCACATGGCTGACTTTATGTTACGCTACCTGTGTCGTGACCCTTGTGTTATCAAGATTCTGGTGGACACTCATTACTGGTTGGTGACACTTTTAGACCCACGCTACAAAGAAAATTTTATTTCTCTTATTCCTGAAGAGATCTACAAAAATGCTGCAGTACCAGAAGGCCATAGTCGCGGAATTATTAAAAAAATTCCCTTCTGAAAATGCTAGCGGCAGAGGTCATGATTCAGTAGACAACCAAGGCATCCGGCAGAGAGAGGCACAAGTCCAATCCAGCAGAGGTAGTTGATCACTCTCAAAGATCTGGGACACTTTTCTCAGTACCTCCTGTAACACAGGCCCTGAGGTGCGGGGTAGTGTCACAAGGAATGCAAAGTTTGCAAAGATGCTGAGGGAGTACCTTGCCGATCGTAGTAAAGTGCTCCTAGACTCCTCTGTGCCTTATAATTATTGGGTATCCAAACTGGACACGTGGCAGGAATTGGCTCTCTACGCCTTGGAAGTCCTGGCCTTCCCTGCCGCTAGCGTTTTGTCAGAGAGTGTTTTTAGTGCCGCTGGTGGAATCATTACAGATAAACGCACCCGCCTGTCAACTGAAAATGCTGACAGGCTGACTTTGATCAAGATGAACAAGGGTTGGATTGGGCCTGATTTCACCACCCCACCCCCAAATGATAGCAGAATTAAAATTTTGTGCCGGTAGATTCCCATGCACCTCTGCACACCCACACATCGGTACAGACTTCATGTGTTTGGCTACTTGCTGTACTGCTCCTTGTTCTCCTCATCCGCCACTATCATATAATCAGTGTGACCGTGGTTCATGATGCCACAAAACCATAATTTTTTTACATCATATTTATGATGATGATGAACCTAACCGTTCAAAAGTTAGGCATTAGTTTCATGTATACCCCCCAGGGGTAAATGTTTAAGTCCATGCTTCCAAAATGGGCATGACAAGTAGAGGAGAACCACTCCTTTGTAATGGGATCAATTTTTAGAGGCTCTCCTCCATGTTTCTTCCCAGGGGCATCGCAATGCCTCCCAATTTTTGGCTTCCCTGTCTAGGGCAGTCCTACAAAAGACCCACCTGCTTAAAATGGGCACATTATTGAAAAAGGCTCTCGTGCACGTCTCTATCCAGGGGCATTGAAGTGCTACACAATTTTTGGCTTCCCTGCCTAGGGCAATCCTACAAAAGACCCACTTGCTTAAAACGGGCACATTATTTAAAAAGGCACTCATGCACGTCTCTATCCAGGGGCATTGCAGTGCTACCCAATTTTTGGCTTCCCTGCCTATGGCAATCCTACAAAAGACCCAACTGCTTAAAAGGGGCACATTATTGAAAAAGGCTCTCATGCACGTCTCTATCCAGAGGCATTGAAATGCTACACAATTTTTAGCTTCCTTGCCTAGGGAAATACTACAAAAGACACACTTGCTTACAATAGGCACATTTTTTGTACTCGTGAGTGTAAGGGCCCTTGACTTTGGGTCACGAGCTTACCATATTCTGGCGCCATAATACCAAACTGACACCTTACATCATTATCTTTAGTGTCAACTTACATCTTTTTATCCGTTGCAGTTGAGGTTGTTTTCCTCTAAGGGGCGTCTGTCACAGTGATGCATATTTCAGTGCTGAGCAGCCCGCCCGGTCTAATAGGAGGCGTCACCAATTGGCTGCTCAGACACTATGTAACACCTGAGTGTGGCAGGAGCCGGTGTCTAGACGCATGTGCTACCTCCTGGGGAAATTTGCAGCCACCTGCTAGATGCAAGGGGTAGAAAAAAGCGACCAATTTTTGGTGAGTTTTTCTATATAATACTTAGTGCCTATTCGGTGATTTTTTGTTTAAAGCTAAATACTACAAAAGACACTCTTGCTTACAATGGGCACATTTTTTTAAAAGGCCCTCATGCACGCCTCTATGCAGGGGCATCTTGGTGCCTCCAAACCTTTGGCTTCCCTGCCTAGGGAAATACTACAAAAGACACACTTGCTTACAATGGGCACATTTTTTTAAAAAGCCCTCATGCACGCCTCTATGCAGGGGCATCTTGGTGCCTCCAAACCTATGGCTTCCCTGCCTAGGGAAATTTTACAACAGACCCACTTGCTTAAAATGGGCACATCATTTAAAGAGGTCCTCATGCATGCCTCTATCCAGGGGCATATTGGTACCTCTCAATTTTTGGCTTCCCTGCCTAGGGAAATACTACAGCAGATACACTTGCTTACAATGGGCACATTTTTTAAAAAGGCCCTCATGCACTCCTCTATCCAGTGGCATATTGGTGCCTCCCAATTTTTGGCTTCCCTGCCTAGGGAAATACTAAAAAAGACCCACTTGCTTAAAATGGGCACATCATTTAAAGAGATCCTCATGCACGCCTCTATCCAGGGGCATATTGGTACCTCCCAATTTTTGGCTTCCCTGCCTAGGGAAATACTACAGCAGATACACTTCCTTATAATGGGCACATTATTTAAAGAGGCCCTCATGCACTCCTCTATCCAGTGGCATATTAGTGCCTCCCAATTTTTGGCTTCCCTGCCTAGGGCATTACTACAAAAGACCCACTTCCTTATAATGGGCACATTATTTAAAGAGGCCTTCATGTACGTCTCTTCCCAGGGGCATGGGAGTGCCACGCAATTTAAAAAAAAAAAGAATTATTCTTACCGTTAATTCGGTTTCTAGGAAACCTTCCACGACAGCATAGGAGGTAGCCTCGCCACGCCCTAATGGGGACAGGAAACACAAGAGAGGTTAAAAGGCCCCTCCCACCTGTCAGTGTCTTACAACGAACCCAGAATGCATAAGAACTAGCATGCATCCCACTAACAAGGAATACTGGGAGGGAAATAAGTGCAGTCGTGGAATGTTTCCTAGAAACTGAATTAACGGTAAGAATAATTATTTTTTCTCTAGTCACCTTCCATGACAGCATAGGAGGGATACCAACGAACTAATACTTAGGGTAGGACTACAGCCTGCAGGACTATCCTGCCAAAAGCCAAAACCCCAAGGGAAGCCAGGGCCAGATGGTACAGCTTCGGGAAGCATGCAAATGAACCCCAGGAAGCAGCCTAGCAAATCTGCTCCGGAGAAGCCCCAGTCCTCCCAGGAGACAGAGGTAAAACTGGAGGAATGAGTCGGAAATGCTGGGAAAGGAAGGAGTCCGGAAAGACATTCCGAAACCAGGAGGTGAAAGTACTCATAGCCACTGTCTCGCCCATATGATGACCAAAGGGCCGGACAAAAATAGAGAGCCACACGCCAGGGCGCCCACACGCCAGAGCACTGCACTATGGACATCAAAAGAAAGAAAGTCCACCACCAAAGGAGTCCGCGGATGTTGAGAAAAGGAAGGAAGAAAGATCCACTGGGAGCGAAGGAAGGCCGAGACGACCTCGGGAAGAAATGAAGGGTCCAGGCGAAGGACAAAGCCGTCATCCAGGACAGACAGGAACGGTCCTGGACAGATAAAGCCTGAAGCCCCCCCAACACATCGGCCAGAAACAATTGCCAGCAGACACGCCACGTGTTAGACAACAACCGGATATCACAGGAGGACAGCGGCCCAAAGGGAGGGCGAGAAAGCCCAGTGAGGACAACAATGAGGACGCAGGAGGGTGGAAGAACCGCTGGCCACGGACAAACCCGACAAGCAGACCCCCAAGCATTGCCAAAACCAGCAAAGTGCCAAATCTGTGGCAAACCTAGAACTGAGCGCCGAACCCGGCACGTACAAAGTGCTGGGTTGAAGACGCCGGCCCCAACCATGCCGAAAAAAATCCACAACATGAAAAAGTGGGTTGGAGGGGGACAAGAAACAGAAGCACACTAGGAGAACAACGCGTCACACCGGCATGACAATGTGTATTAGAGACCAGAATGTGGAACTTCAGCAAGGAGGCCACCAACTCGGCCGACAGGCCCAGAGTCCACAGCCCTAGGGCCTCAGAAATTCTGCAGCTAAGGTGAGCTGCCGAGAGTCCGAAGGAACAGATGACCACGAGACAGCAAGCCGAGGTCCGAATGCAACAGGACTGGTCCACTGACCTAGCCAATACCACCTCGGCCATAGAGGGGCACTCAGAAAAGTGGGACTCCTTCTTCCCAGACCCTCCCCAGGGATCTCACGAGAAGGGGGGAAGACAGGACACCATAAGCAATAAGAAAAAATCCCAGACTGGGAGAAGGAGGACCAACCCCCCCCTGTCCTGAACTCGAGGTTCAGGGAGAAACAGGTTGCTTCAGTACGAATCGCACGGGAAGCAAAAAGGGCGAGCTCCGGGCATCCCAACTGGCGATCAGGGAGCAGAACACCGCTTGGACCAGGTTCCCCCTTCCCGGGAGAACCTCCCGGAGGCCGAAAAACCTGCCTGAAGGGGTAGGGAGCCAATCAGGAGGACTAAGGAAGAGGAGGAATACGGTCGGACGAATACACTAGAACGTCCCATCCCCGGAATGGAACATGAGCAACAAGAAGGACCTCAAGTACCGCTCTCAGTTCCCGGTGAATAGAGGACCGGGAAGTGAAGGCGCGACACCAGACTCCCAGGAGAGGGCCACCACTGCCCCCCCCCCTAGGTTGGCATCCGAAGGGAAAGCCACCCGGGAGACTAAAACCAGGCCACCCCTATGAGCAGGTTGTTGGCATTCAACTACCAGAGGAGGGATGAGGAGGCAATCCCCGGGACGAACCCGGGGATTCAGAGGACAGGGGCTGCCCCAACAGGACAAGACACGGACCAGAAGAACCTGAGAGTGAGCCTGAGCCTACCAGACAGGCGGGATGGAGAAGATCAACGATCCCAGAGCCGACATAGGCGCCTGAAGGGAGGGAGACGCCTGACCGCGCAGAGCAAAATCGCCGCAGAGACTCCACCACCCCGCTCCCGAAGGACTGAGGAGCAAGGAGAAGGAAACAGCCCAGACATAGCGCCCAGACAGATGCTGCAATCCAATAGGAAAGCAACGACCTCCGCCATAATCATTGAGAAACCCCGGAGCCGAGGAGAACCCGAAGGGAAAGACCAGGAAAAGAAAGCGGAGGACTGCTCCTCTGTACAGGATTGTGAACCTGAGGAGCATCGGGAGGCTAGGGTGAATGGCCACACGCAGTACACGGCAGTCAAGTCGATTGGAGCCATCTGGTGGCGTAGTCATGCCCACTCACTCAATAACAGAAGCGATATTATATTGAAATGACAAAAACCTATGACGGTGGAGGCGTTGGAAGCAGACAATGACACAAGCACCTCCAGTGGGCTAGTTCGACCAAGAAGAGCCGGGAAAACCCCAACCCTCCTCACAGCCTGGACAGACAAGAAGACCTTCGGGCGAAGGAGATCCTGCACCCCAGTGTACAAAAGAACCCAAGTACCCTGAGAGAGCAGGGTAGGGACCCGGAGAGCAGGCGGAGGAGGCGACTCGAACATGAGGGGGAGGCCTTCGGAAAGACCCTCAGAACCCCCTGGCAAGCGGCGAAGTCAGCCACTGGGGAAGAACACCACAAAGCATTCACTGATCTCAGGGAGACCAGTTCAAGAACCCACTGCGGGCAGCCGACGAAAGCGCCCAACACAGAGAATTCCGAGGCGCACGCCTCCTGGAAAATATGAATATACAACCAGAGCCCGTGGCGCCTCAGGAAGGAGGCTCAAACACAGGACCGGGGGAGAAAGGCAGAGAGTTCGCCCCTTTTCCCCCCGAGCCACTGAGTGGCAGAGTACAGCAGCTGCAGCGGATAAAGCATGAGGACATCTAGTCTATTGCCTACAAGGAAACACCACCGGCCCAGGAACCCCCGGCTAGGAGGGCTGAGGCACCGAGTGCCAAAGGGGCCACCATCTGGTAGGCCGCACCGGAAGAGCCTTGCGCTCAGTTGCCTGGCCCAGAAAGACAACAAGGCCAGGCCCAAAGACCAAGACCCCAATGAAGGGTAGAGAGCAGAGTCTCATCAAGGCACTCCTCAAAGTCAGCCACAAAGTCCGTCAGGTGGAGTCGGAAAGACCGAGATACAGGCTGCCAGACAGACCGACCCAGCACAGGCATCTGCAAGACCCCAGGTCGCACACCGGAACATGGGAAGGAAGACAAGGAGCTCCTCCCTAGGGAGCCCCGTGAAGGGTGCCCAGTTGACCATTGCCCAGGAGACATGCGGAGGCAGAGTACACCCGAACGGGAGACAAAAGAAGCCCCCCTGCCCAAGACATAGTCAGAAGGCCCCCAACCATGCAGCCCATCTGGCCCAGGTGGGAGGCAGCCTCAAAAGGGAGCGCAGTCTTATTAGCTGCACGCCGACCTGCACCCATACCCCTGGGACATCCCCGTGAAACAAAGTTGCCACGAGAGAAAACCAATGACTGGGATTACCCCTGAAGGAATTCTCAGGAAAACTCCAGTCCTGGAAGATGGTAGAATGGACTGGAAAGCTGACTGATCTGGCAGATCCCAAGCCGCCAACATCCCCAGACGGTAGAGCTTTCCCGTAGGACTCAAACCGGCCCTAGCCCAAGTTCCTCCAAGTAGAAGAGGAACCTACTCAGTTCAGTGTCACTGGAGGATGTAGCAATATCAGCCCAAACCCGAACCTGGCCTTCCCTCTCCCAGGAGCAGTCTCTCGAAAGGAGCTGCCAGAGAGAATGAGGAAAGGGAAGCCTGAATCTCCAGGAACACCCCTGGATCTCAAGCCATTCACTAGGCTAGGGTGGGAAGCCCAATCAGGACAACAGGCATTAACGGACCTCCCAGAGGGAGTCTGGTGCCAGACTAGTCCCCTGAACCAAAGCACAGGCAAGGGGACCAAACAATAAAAACGGCCCATAGGCAGAAAAGAGGACCCCCCCCCACTCTCCAGCAGACATACATTGTGGCAGGGGAAACACTGGCACTGCAGATGCAGGAGAAGACTCAGTAGCACACATAGAACAGCACCTTACCGTGGCTCAGAAGTCTTCAGGGCAGCCTTCCTAAAGAAAGGCCTGTCCCCCAGTGTCTGTAATGAGTTCCCCGCTTCCCGCACTGGGTCCTGGGCAGGCCACCTGCAGTGGTGGTGTGGCCGCATGCTGACCGCCGGGTCCCGCCACCGGAACCCGGAAGCGCTACGCTCCCGCCGGGGAGCGCGTGGACGGAAGTCTCGCCCACCGGCGTCACTTCCGGTCGCGCTGGAACAGCACGAAAGCGAGGGAAGCGGCCGGCGGGCTCCGGAACAGGGGAGGCCGCCGGCCAGGGAGCCCACAGCCCGCATCACCCCGAGGGGATCTGGAGGGCCAGGGCAGCGGTCCCACATACGTGGGAGCAGCAGGAGGAAGAGCAGAAGCTCGACCAACGCTGCCCAGCTGGAGACCAAAACCAGGAACAAAAAGGGTATGCTGCAGCTTGCCGGCCACCACAGCATAGGAGAAAGAAAAAACCTCTCTATGCCCCATGGGGACAGGAAAGACACTGGCTAATGGGAGGTGGGAGGGGCCTTTTAACCTCTCTTGTGTTTCCTGTCCCCATTAGGGAGTGGCGAGGCTACCTCCTATGCTGTCGTGGAAGGTGACTAGAGAAAAAAATCTTTTATGTAATTCTACAAAACTAGCATACACCAACTCTGTCTCACAAGTGGGTATGAGCCCTTAATATTTTTTCCATGAAAATCCGTTTTGGTTTCATTTTGTAACGTTTTCTTGACAGTCCGTAAAAGTGGCGTAATAGTCTGACAACATTGTTGATATCAGTGACCTTGGGGTCTGAAATGCTTCAAGGGGTCTTCCCCATGCTGTTCTCATATAATTTCAGCACTGTTCTGATACCTCTGTGACATTTTTAGGGTTTTTCCATGCTGCCGGGGGTCATGTCAGAAAAATACTCGGGTCTCCCATAGGATAACATTGGGCTCGGTGCTCGGGCCGAGTACACGAGTATCTTGGGATGCTCGGCCCGAGCTTCGAGCACCCGAGCATTTTAGTACTCGCTCATCTCTACTTACAAACCAACAAACATATTAGAAGCTGGTGGTGCCTCTGGAGTCACTCGAACCTCAAGGTGTAGGATCCTTCAAAGGCTTGCTGTGGTGCATAAACCTATTGTTCGGCCACCCCTAAACAGTGCTCACAAGCAGAAACAGTTGCAGTGGGTCAAGATATACATGAAGACTAATTTTCAAACAGTCTTGTTTACTGATGAGTGCTGAGCAACCCTGGATGGTCCAGATGAATAGAGTAGTGGATGGTTGGTGGATGCCACCATGTCTCAACAAGGCTGCGACGTCAGCAAGGAGGTGGCGGAGTCATGTTTTGGGCTGGAATCATTGAGAAACAGCTGGAAGGCCCCTTTAAGGTTTCTGAAGGTGTGAAAATGACCTCTGCAACATATATAGAGTTTCCAATTGAGAACTTTCTTCCATGGTACAAAAAGCAAAAACGTGCCTTTAGGAGCAAAATCATCTTCATGCGTGACAATGCACCATCTCATGCTGCATAGAATACCTCTGTGTCATTGGCTGATATGGACATAAATGGAGATAAATTCATGGTGTGGCGACCATTTTCCCCTGACCTCAACACTATAGAGAACCTTAGGAGTATAATCAAGCAAAAGATCTATGAGGGTGGGAGGCAGTTCACATCAAAACAGCAGCTCTGGGGGGAAATTCTGACATCATGCAAAGAAATACAAGCAGAAACTCTCCAGAAAATCACAATATCAATGGATGCTAGAATTGTGAAGGTGATATCAAAGAAGGGTTCCTATGTTAACATATAACTTGGCCTGTTAGGATGTTTTGGAGTTAAATAGCTTTTTATTTCAGTGAATGTGACCTGTTAATGCTGCAAATTCAACAAATGAGCATTTTCAGTTCTTTCAAACATATCAAATGTTTAGAAACTCTACTGTGCCTAATAATTTGGAACAGTGCATTTAGAGTTTTTTTTAATTTTGAAGATTATACTGCTATCATTGGGAGGTTTCTTCAACAAAATTTGATGTATACTCTCACGGGTGGTGACATTTATTACACTGACTGTCATTTGCACCGACCATTTAAGAAAATCATAAAAAAAGAACATTTGCATTATATTTTGGAACACAGTGTAGACTGTTCCTTCTGCCCTAGGGCTCCGCCTGTGGGGAGCGATACCATCCCAGCTGCATTACCATTCTGCCCCAGTGGTCCTGATCTGCAGCGTCCGCCATCCCTGGCTGAGCACCACAGGTGGCGTCACATTCATCCCCTGTAAATACTACCCGTTTTACTGCACGGCCAAGGCCATGGATCCTGGTCACCGCCACCATGACCTCCCAAAGAACTGACCGGCCTGGTTACCCAACGGCCCTGGTGGGCATTGCAAAAGTCCTCTTCTTCTCTAAAGAGGCAATATGCATATTTAATTTCAAGGAGGAGCATTGCATGATGATTAAGTCTCCTTACCTGACATGTCAGCCATGTCTCTTTCCACAAGGAGAAACTTTACTCCTTAGATTCCCATTTCTCTATTATATTCCATCTTCAAATGTGTTTCAGAGAATTTGGCAGTACATCCAACCAGCCTCACAACCGCAGCCCATGCGTAACCACACCATAGCAGGACCTCCACATCCAGCATCTTCACCTCCAAGATAGTCTGAGACTAGCCACCTGGAGAGCTGCTGCAACAATCGGTTTTCGTAACCAAAGAATTTCTGCACAAACTGTCATCTCCATGTTCACCATTATCATCACCGTCTCTACCTGACTGCAGTTCGTTATTATACCTGACTTGAGTGAGCAAATGATCACATTCTTTGGCATCTGGCACGTTGGAGAGGTAATATCTTCATGGATGATTCCTGGTTTTCACTGTACAGGGCAGATGACAGACTGACCAATGGTTGTCATAACAGATACTGACTGGTTTTCTGACCATCTTTGAAAACCCTCAATACTGCAAAACTGTACATATTAGAATGGCTTTTTATTGCACCAGCCTAAGGCACACCTGTGCAATACTCCAGCTGTCTAATCGTCATATTCATATGCCACACCAGTGAGGTGAATGGATTATCTCTGCAAAGGAGAAGTGCTCACTAATATAAATTTAGACACATTTTTAATAAACTAATGCTGTAACATTAGGTTTGAATAGACAAAGAATTTCTGCACAAACTGTCAGAAATCATCTCAGGAAAGGTCATACAGTTGGTATGGAAAGTATTCCGACCCCTTTAAGTTTTTCACTCTTTGTTTCATTGCAGCCATTTGGTAAATAACAAAAAGGTCACTTTTTTCTCATTAATGTATATTCTGCACCCCATCTTGACTGAAAAAAACAGAAATGTAGAAATTTTTGCAAATGTATTAAAAAAGAAAAACTGAAATATCACATGGTCATAAGTATTCAGACCCTTACCTCAGTATTGAGTAGTAGCTCTCTTTTGAGCAAGTACAGCCATGAGTCTACTTTGGAATGATGCAACAAGTTTTTTATACCTGGATTTGGAGATACTCTGCCATTCTTCCTTGCAGATCCTCTCCAGTTCCGTCAGGTTGGATGGTGAACGTTGGTGGACAGCCATTTTCACGTCTCTCCAGAGATGCTCAATTGGGTTTATGTCAGGGCTCTGGCTGGGCCAGTTAAGAATGATCAAAGAGGTGTACTGAAGCCACTCCTTTGTTATTCTAGCTGTGTGTTTAGGGATCATTGTCTTGTTAGAAGGTCAACCTGCAGCCAAGTCTGAGTTCCAGAGCACACTGGACAAGGTTTTCATCCAGGATATCTCTATACTTGGCCGCATTCATGGTTCCTTCAATTGCAACCAGTCATCCTGTCCCTGCAGCTGAAAAACACCCCCATAGCAGGATGCTGCCACGACCATGTTTCACTGTTGGGATTGTATTGGGCAGGTGATGATGAGCAGTACCTGGTTTTCTCCACACATACCGCTTAGAATTATCACCAAACAATTCTATCTTCATCTCATGAGACCGCAGAATCTTATTTCTCATAGTCTGGGAGTCCTCCATGTATTTTTTTTTTGCAAACTTTATGGGGGCTTTCATATGTTTTGCACTGAGTAGAGGCTTCCGTCAGGCCACTTTGTCATAAAGGCCTGACTGGTGGGGGACTGCAGTTATAGTTGCCTTTATGGAACTTTCTCCCATCTCCTTACTGCATCTCTGAAGTTCAGCCACAGTAATCTTGGGCATTGAGGTTTTCATTGATGAAGAATGGCCCCACTATCTTTGTACCCCATATACCACACCATACCATCAATTTTGTGTTCCAATAGTCTTAGAGGGATCTATCCACTGTGGGTTAGTGTGAGACCAATAGCGGTGGTTTTGTTTGTTAACTTCACCGTTCACAAAAAACTTTGCCTCATCACTCATCTGAAGGCAATTGTCTATGCTGTGAAGATACGAGATGTGCAGTATCTGAAACAACAGATACTGGAAGCCTGTGCTAGCATTTCTTCTGCGGTGTTGCTATCAGTGTGTCAAGAGTGGGAGAAGAGGGTTGCATTGACAATCCAACACAATGGGCAGTACTTGGAACACATTTTATCAATGTCATAAGCTTATAAATAACTCATGAAAGAATAAAGTTACATTAAAACTAAGCACACAATTGATTTTCATATGAAAAAAAAAAGTTGGATCCAAACTGGTTGACTTCAAAATGGCCACCATGGTCATCACCAATCTGGAAAAGTTTTCCCCTCCCATATACTAATGTGCCACAAACAGGAAGTTGATATCACCTACCATTCCCATTTTATTTGGATGCCTCAATATATATGGCCCACCCTGTACATGTTATTTCATAATCAAAAGTGTACATGAAAATAATCAACTGTGTAATATATCTCATTGGACAAATTTGCTTCTTTCTGTGCCAGAATTGATCAGTCATTATCAAAATTCTGGAATTTAGTGAGCTCTTTAGAGAGACCCATTCTTTAACAAATATTAGCAAAGGCAACTTCACAGAAATGTGTTAGGTTTTATACACGTGTGACAGTGAGATTAAATGAACAAACCTGAATTCAGTGGTTAAAGAGGTTTTCCCACAAAGTTAATTTTAAAGTTCAGTTTAATCAACAGATCTTGACATAATTAGTTCCACGACTGGATGGATAAAAAATGTTCATGTGCTGAGATAATCCCATACACAGGTGCATCTCAATGAATTAGAATGTCATCAGAAAGTCAATTTATTTCAGTAATTCAATACATACAATGAAAGACATATTACACAGTGTCATTACAAACAGAGTGATCTATTTCAAGTGTTTATTTCTGTTAATGTTGATGTTTATGGCTTACAGTCAATAAAACCCTGAAGGTCATTATCTCAGAAAATCAAGGTAGAGAGGAGGAAGGGTCTGAGACATAAAATAATAGGTGTCAGAGGCATCACCTTGTGTGGATGCTAGAGGCACAACCACTATAAAAGCATATCACGGCTCCTGCAGTCCCCAATATGGTACATATAGAGTAGGGAGGATGAAGGGTTAAAAACTGTGCTGCCGTATTCTATGAGACATCAAAGGGTGAATATAATATTGATTTATTAATCAATGTGTTTTGTGGCTCCCTGGCCCCTTCCTCAGGACAAATCGGTGACGCCCTGCAGGGCCATGGGGTACTCGGTTATCGGGCCGGTCAGTTCAGTGGGAGGTCTTGGTGGCAGTTACCTGGCTCCATTACCCTGGGTGTGCAGAAAAAGGGGATTATTTACAGGGGATGAGTTCATGACCCCACCTGTGGTAAGTCTGGTCAGGGTGATCAGCGCTGTTTTTGGACCTCTGGGCCGGTGTAGTGGCATCCCGGATGGTATCACTCCCCACAGGTAGAGCAGGGCCCCAGGGATGGTGATGGGAAAGTCTTAGAGGGAGACAGTGGTGATAGTAGTCATGGTCATAGTTGGGAAGTGGGACGGAGAGCACAGGAAATGACTGTAAGACACCGGGGTTTGCAGTTTCTTTACCTTTTACTTGTAACCACTTGCTGCAGTCTGGGCACTGATGACCATGTCCAAGAGGATTCCACCTTGCCAGGTGTGTTTGAGGTCTGCCTGTTGCACTTTCCAGTTCAAAGTCACAGTTCTTTGGTGCTACTCTGCGGCCCTCTCTTTCACTTCTCCTTGCTCTGCTGTGAGCCCATATGGCAGGCAGCTCCAGGCCTCGTGGACACTGCTGTATGGCTGGCAGCTCCAGGCCCTCTCCACTGCTGTGCCGCCGGGTCTGAAGTGCGGCCAGGAGATGTGCAATCTCCTGTGCTCCAAAAGTGATCAGTGGGCCTTGCAGGTCCCGACTGACCCAGGGCTCTAGCGTCCTTCCTTAGCACAGCCAGGAGTGAGTCTCTGAGCGGCTCCACTTTCCAGGTCCCGTCATAATTTTTCCTAGACTCCTCGTCTAGACTCCTCACTTGTTCCTCCCTTCCCACTCTTTCTTACTACTAACCCCTCCTCCTTGCTCCCTCTTCTGGTCTGGAGTCGAGAAAAGTGTATGTTTTTTTTTTTGGGGTGGGTAACTCACATGGTGTCTCCTTCTGCTCCCAGGCATGACATTACCCCCAGTGAAGGAGTCAACGTCACTGGTACCCGGACCATTGGGGCGCCAAAAATTAATATCGCCATATTTCTGGCTGTTTCAGGGAGCTCCTAAACGCATTGACTAATAAGTCAATATTATATTCACCCTATGTATCCCCATGAATATTCTTTTGAAAAATTACATAAAAACAAATAATTCTGAGAAAAAATTAAGTCTTGCTAAGTTTCATGTAATGAATTTAAGGGTGGAGGTAAAAAGATACAATGAGAACTGGATGAGCTAGTGAAGAGCAGAGGGGTAAGCAAGGTGATCAATGGGGTGATTACATTCTTTTTTACATCTTACGGTTATTATGCTCTGGGTAGGGCTGGCGTTGGGGGGGGGGCAGACTGGGTAGTTGCCTAGGGCCCCCACTCTCTTTGGGGCCCCCAAAGGAGCTTAACTGAACATAGCAATAAAACGGTTAAAAAAAAATAAAAAATACACATATTTGGTATCGCTGCATTCATAAAAATCTAAGCTATCAATATGTAAAGTAAATTAATCCAATTGGTAAATGGCGTAACGGGAAAAAAATAAAAATGCCAGAATTATGTTTGTTGGGCCACCACATTGTTACAATACAATGCAATAAAAGGTGATCAAAATGTTGTATCTGACTCAAAATGATATCAGTAAAAATGTCAGCTCAGGGCACATAAAGTAAGCCCTCACATAGCCCTTTATCTTCAAAAATCAAAACATCATGGGTCTCGGAAAATGGCGAATAAAGCTAATTTTTATTTTTATTTATTTATTTATTTTTTCAAATTTCTGTATTTCTGTATTTATGATTGAAATAAAAAAAATGTTCAATATGTTCTTATTCTGACCTACATAATCAACTTATGAAGTCACTTTTACCATATAGATAACATGATAAAAAACAAAAAAAAATTGTGGAATTGCACTTTTTTTTTTGCAATTTCAAAGCACTTGGATTTTTTTTCTCATTCTCCAGTACATTTTGTGGTAGAATGAATAATGTCATTCAATAGTACAACTCATCCAGCAAAAAAATAAGCCCTCATATGGCTATGTGGAAGGCACAATAAAAAAGTTATGGCTCTTGGAAGAGGTGAGGAAAAAACAAAAACGAAAAATCGCTCAGTGGTAAAAGTTATAAAATCCTTGTAATTGCCATATAATAGCAGCAGGAGCGCCCCCCACAGGCTTCAATCTTCACATGTTCATGATGGGAGTAATTAGAGTTAGGGGACCTCCTTAATTGCTACATTTGTAGCCAGTTATCAAGCAGAACTTACAAAGCATTGTAGGATTAATGAAACTTTACTACATTCTTTCGAAAACAGCACCACCCCTGTGTACAGGTGGCATGTGGTATTACAGCATAGGCCCATTCCCTTCTATTAAGCTGAGCTGCAATATCACATACAACCTGGAGACAGGGGTGGTGCTGTTTTTGAAAGAAATCAGTCATGTTTATAGATTTCTGGATAAATCCTTTCAGATCAATATTTCCACTAGTGACCCCAGAACAACACAAGACCATCAGGATGGGGTTCAATTCAATATAGCAGATCTTTGTTAAAGGTGACATTTAAGTAGATGATCCTATGAAAGCATTCCTCTTACTGTCTCTCCAGTTTGTAAATCCTATTATACTAAACACTTGTAGGTCATTTTTAATCAATATAAGGAGTCCTGTATTCACAATCCCCATCTCTTGGTGAAAGGATAATAGGTTAGAAAGAGCGACTCTCCCTGGAGGAGCCATCCTGTATGACACAGACAATGATGGGAATGAATGTGTGTCTATGTGTGTGTGCTCGGTGTATGTGTGTAATATATTGTGTTTGCGTCACATACTGTGTGTTGTGTGTATGTAACATCCACATTTATAAATCCCAGCTCACCATCAGGTGATTGGATGTTTATGTAGGAACATAAATCCTTGCTCTCGACAGCACATTCCCTGCTGCAAACTGCAGAAGTGCTGCCGATAACATGATCCTGTAGGGGCAGATTGCTCTACTGGTGATTGTTCTGCACCCATCATTCTTCATCATCCTGTGTAAAAAGTCCGGAAACAAGCGCTGAATTACTTGAATATTATAAATCACACTCATTTACCAGTCTGAATTCGGTGCTTGTACATGTAACCTAAATATATAATCAAACCACCCAATCAAGAGGTAAAACAAGGCCCTCCTAAATCAATATATATTTCAAAAACAAACTCCTAGGAGTCAGGCCAAATCAATAGCAATTAAATATTCATTAAAACCCGTGTAAAATGACAATGTATATAATGGTACACAGAAGGAGGACCACATGACACAAATCTCAACCACAATGGTAATCAATCCTCAGGTATAACATGCTAGACAATCACAAAGCAGTACCCCAAACCAGGTGCACCTATATATCTAGGTGAGGATGACACAGATAAAATTCCAAGCCATGGGTCCAAATTACCTTACTGTGACCGCCCCCTGACGCGTTTCGCACCAGCTTCTTCTTCTTCTTTTCAGTGTGGAGGGAACCGCAGTCTGGTAACCGAATTGCTCAGGATGTGTAATCCTGAGCAATCCGGTTGTCGTACAGTTTGCTCATCCCTGCTACTGCAGGGATGAGCAAACTGTTATCTGTATTTTAAAAGATGACATTTTATTAATAAATGTGGCTATAATGTCGCTTTTGTCATCTTTTGAAACAATGATAAAACTTTGCTTATCCCGGCGGTAGCAGCGCTCATATTATACCTAATGTAGGTATAGTATGTGCGCTGTCCACAGTCCTGCAGGCATTTACAGTAGATCTATGGGCTGCGCAGCCCATAGATCTACTGTATAAGTCTGCTGGACTTCAGACAGAGCACATACTATACCTACATTAGGTATAGTATGAGCGCTGCGCACAGAGGAGCTGGCAGCTTCTTTCATATAAATGTACAGTAGCTGACAGGAGCCAGCTACTGTACATCAGGAATTACATCATTATATGCCCACCAGAGTGGGTGGTATGTCTCTAGGGGGAGTGGGCACCCCCTAGAGACATTATAGCCACATTTATTAATAAAATGTCATCTTTTGAAACAATGATAAAACATTGCTTATCCCGGCGGTAGCCGAGATAAGCAAAGTATATGCGGTAACCACATTGCTCAGGATTTCACATCCTGAGCAATCCAGGTACCGCATTGCGGGTCAGAGAACCGCTCCGAAAACTGCAGCCTGCATGATTTTTCTCACAGGCTGCAGAGCCGGAGGTGGTAACCCGATTGCTTGTTAAGCACTTCGTTTTTTATAATAGGCTCCTATGAGGAGCGTTTCCTGATCCAGTTTTGAGCTTTTTAAAAGCTCAAAACCGGATCAGATTTAAAAAAAAAACCCTGAAGTGTGATCCTAGCCTTAGTAATGCCATTCCCCATGGCAAAAAATCTTTATGACATAGATGTTATATACATATTTTCTAGCTCAAGAGAGTGTGCAATATTTTGCCTTGTAGACAATGTTATTATTATTTTTATTATTATTTTTTTTATAATGCACTATTAATTTCATGATGCTGTACATGACAAGGGGTTACATACAAAATACAGATATACATTTTAACAAACAAACTAACAATGATATATTGGTACCGAGGGGAGAGGGTCCTTCCCTTGCGAGCTTACATTCTACATGATGATGGTGAAGGAGACAGTAGGTTGGGGGTGCAGCAGCTCCAGTGGTGATGAGATGGTAGCGTGGTCATTGCAGGCTGTAAACTTTCTTGAAGAGATGAGTTTTCAAATTGTGTCTGAAGGATCCGAGTGTGGTGAATAATCGGACGTGTTAGAACGCAGAATTCCAGAGGAAGGGAGATGTTCGGGAGAAGTCTTAGGG
This sequence comes from Allobates femoralis, assembly GCA_033576535.1. NCBI lineage: Eukaryota > Metazoa > Chordata > Amphibia > Anura > Aromobatidae > Allobates > Allobates femoralis. Next base: position 143,419,237 of record JARQOC010000006.1, read on the forward strand.
TTCCGTCACACCATCCGACACCGCCGGAGATGTTGGCGGCAACTGGTGGGAGCGTGCACACTTGTGAAGCCCCGCCAGCGTCGCCACCCCCCGTTTACATGGGGAGACATCTCCGGCGATGGGCCGGCGAGCTGAGAGGCAGCATCGCCGCTGGGGTGTCTCAAAACCCCAGTGGCCATGCAGGACAATGTAGGCTCCCATCGCCTGTCAGCTCACCGGCAGCCGTTTACATGGGGCGATGTGTGCACATCGCCCCAGATCGGCCGCCTGGTTTCACATCACTGATGTGAAACCAGGCGAGCTGTCAGAGGCGCCGACATTGCCCCTTTACATTAGGCGACGTAGGGGCGATGTCGCTGCCAATAGGCCACGCCCCTACATCGCCTATGTAACCAGCGGCGATGTCACCAGGTGTAAGGAGGCCTTTAGAGTGATTGGGGGAGCAATGAATAAGTGTGGAGGAGAGGATGCGGTCTTGGGAAGAACAGAGATTACTTGAGGGAAGATATTGGGAGATTAGTTTGGAGATATAGGGAGAGAACAGGTTAAGGACATCTTTGTTGGTCAGTGTTCGTTATTTCAACCGATTTGTAGGGGGAATTGGGAGTCCATCAAGGGATTTGCAAAGGGGAGAAGCTGGAGAGTAGTGAGGAGAGAAATGGATTAGTCGGGCAGCAGAGTTAAGGACAAACTCAAGAGGTGAAAGAGTGTGAGCAGGTAGTCCACATCTTATAGACTACCTGACAGCATGACATATTACCATGCTACAATTATAATGGTTATAGAGTCACCTCTGTTTTTACTTTCTTTCTCTCATATGGAAACATAGACGTAATAGCAATATTTCAATTTAACCATCACTATTTCTTAGGATAGTGTAAAGGGGTCAAGCGAACACCTGATTAACCCAATTCAATATGATGTACATTTTGAAGTCATTGTATATAAGTTCATATGACTCTCAAAATTTAAGGATAGACTCTGTTTTGGGCCTATCTTGACCAGTAAATGTCTTGTACACAAATTCTTCTAATGATTCTCCACTGTTCTTCTTGGACCTTGGGATGCTAATTATGTGTTAATGTCACTTGCTTAAAGTAGATGCCTGAGGTTTTCCAATGTCATTTTCTCAGCTCAGCAAGTAGAGCTGCATAAAGGTCACTACCACTGGCACACTGAGCAATAGTGGACGATTTTAGGGAAACGCATTCTGCGTTAAAGGTCTTTGAAGCTTATTTTTTCATCCTTCATTACTCATGTAGCATTAGTTGAAGGAATCAGCAGATTTTGGCTGAATTTACCATTATATTTCAGTTAGCATTACTGTTCTAGCGAATGTCATAGTGTAACTCATTGTTAATGTCCTAAAAAATCTACAAGTCAGAGCAATTAATAAACTAAGGCTCACATTTATCCACAACTTGGGAAATATAATAAATTATAATTTTATTTCTATACCACCATTATTTTCCACAGCACTTTAAAAATTAGAGTGGACAATTTTACAATGACCAATATTAGTGAGGACCATGTTCGCAAGCAATCTATGGCCTCATTCAGGTGTCCATGTAGCAAGTACAAGTTGTGTTTTTTTTTTAAATTTCTTTTACTCATGTATATAACACTATTAATTGCACAGTGTTTTACAAAAGTGATAATTTGCTGTGCCCATTGGCGCTCACAATCTCAATTGCCAATCAGTATGTCTTTGAAGCATGGGGGAAATCCATACAAATACAGGGGGAACATTCAAACTTCTTGCAGATGTCGTTCTTAAGGCCCCGTCTCACACTACGATATTGTTAACGATATTGTTGAAACGTCACGGGTTTTCAGTCATTCTAACGACGTCGTAACAATGTCGTTCAGTGTAACATGTACAAACGATCAACGATAATCGGGCAGATCGTTGATGGGAGGTTCGTTCAACCTGCAGCATGGGTGTGTGACACCTCAATAACAATGTCGTTAACAACCTCGCCTATTGAGAACTGAAGGACGTAGGCGAGCTAACGACCACAAGTATCGTTTGTTTGTCGCGGGATCATTGCTGCGTTGTTAACAAGATCTATACGTGTGACATTTCACTAGCAATCATTGAACGTCATTCTAGCGATTTAGGTCAAGTCGGATTGTTGGTCAGTTCGCCGACACATTGAAGCATGAGACGGGGCCATTAGTGGGATTTGAACCTAGGACCCCAGCACTGCAAGACTGCAGTGAGCCACCATGCTGTGTGTATCCATTTTTTTCATGATAACCACATGTTCCCATTTTAGTCTATGGTGCTATTCACATTCGTTTGTCCATGAAAAACACTTAACGACATGCCGTTATTTTCTGGCAGAACAGATGTCAAGGGCCAAATTCAATTCTATGGATCTGTAAAAAACATGTACAGCATTCAGATAACATCCATGTTCCATCTGTGCATTGTCTGTATTTAACATAGTAAAAGTATAGGAGAAGCTTTGTAACTTATTTCTCTAGTCATCTGTGATAAAAAAACTGATTACACACTGATGGTAAAAACAGATACGTTGATGACACACTGGTGCAAAATGCGTATCATACTGGTACCATTGTGTTCGCATATGTGTTTAAATGTGTGAATAAAGCCTGTAAGGAAGCAGGGGCATCAGAAGGTAAAATGTGCTTGTCATGTGACCAGCCATCAATACATTGAATTAAAGTTAAATGCATGAATTGATGCATTATCTTTCTGTACCGTATATTTTTCTTATATGTACCGTTGTACTGTAAAGCGCTGCGGAATATGTTGGCGCTATACAAATAAAGTTTTATTATTATTATTATTATTATTATGCATGAATGAAGCGGGTTGTTTGGGGTTAGTGCTTTACAGAGAATTGGTATATCTATATTTTGTGATACTTTCCTGTATATCTAATTTTTTATTTTTGTTTCAAAATACGTCCTTGAAAAAAGTCCATGATAAACCAAACCAAAAGGGATGGGCGAACTTGTGGTGTTTCCCCTGGTTCATGACCAGGGTTGCTGTGTTCAAGCAAGGTAAAGGTTACAAATCCGACTAATTATACTTACTGGGCCCACGTTATCCCGTTCAGCTGTGCAGTGGCGCTGTGTCATTTCCGGGCTTCTGGGGTGAATAGTCAGGTGACTGACTTCAATAGCAAATCACATGCACCAAGACTATAAGGGGCAGCCCGGAAGTGATGCAGTGACGCGTCACACCAGGAAGAAAGAACACGGAGCCAGTAAGTATGTGAGCAGAATTAACTCCACCACCATTGGACCTGGCGCTCCACCACCATTGGACCCAACGCTCCACCACCACCAGTGCAGACCAAACCTACTGTCTCTCTTCCCAGTACCCTGTAGAATGTAAGCCCGCAAGGTCCTCTCTCCCTCTGTATCAGTCCGTCATTGTTAGTAAAGTACTGTAGCTTTTTACCGCCGGCTTTTAAACAATCATGCCCCCAATTCAGCCTTTTCCTCTGCCCCAGACCATTTTATAGGGTCCTTTTGGTGAACGAACTGTTATTGAACATAACCTCGAACTGCCGAATTTGAAGCTAATTGTTCACATTCGTCAAATGACTCGAACACCGCCCAAAACAGCTCGAATTTGAGACTCATAAATATCAGCTTAATATTTTTGGAAGTTGGAGTGGGTTTTTTATAGATTTGACTAATCTTAGGAGGGTATCTGTTTGTGCAGGTAACTATTACTGAGCATAATTATTAGGCAACTTAATAAAAACCAAATATATTCCCATCTTACTTGTTTATTTTCACCAGGTAAACCAATATAACTGCACAAAATTTAGAAATAAACATTTCTGACATGCAAAAACAAAACCCCAAAAAATTAGTGACCAATATAGCCCCCTTTCTTTATGATGACACTCAACAGCCTTCCATCCATAGATTCTGTCAGTTGCTTGATCTGTTTACGATCAACATTGCATGCAGCAGCCACCACAGCATCCCAGACACTGTTCCGAGAGGTGTACTGTTTTCCCTCCCTGTAGATCTCACATTTTAGGAGGGACCACAGGTTCTCTATGGGGTTCAGATCAGGTGAACAAGGGGGCCATGTCATTATTTTTTCTTCTTTTAGACCTTTATTGGCCAGTCACACTGTGGAGTAGTTGGATTCATGTTATGGAGCATTGTTCTGCATGAAAATCTTGTTTTTCTTGAACGATACCAACTTCTTCCTGTACCACTGCTTGAAGAAGTTGTCTTGCTGATTGCTGATGATGATCGTTCTCCTTCTCTGTTACAGAGAAGGTGGAGGGGGAGATCACAAGCTGAGTGGTAAAAAAAAAAAAAAAATGTCTTCCAGAAACTGGTAGTAGGTCAGGGAGTTGAGCTTCACTCCATCCTCAACCCGAAAAGGTCCCACAAGTTCATCTTAGATGATATCAGCCCATACCAGTACCCCACCTCCACCTTGCTGGTGTCTGATTGGGAGTGGAGCTCTCTGCCCTTTACTGATCCAGCCTCTGGCCCACTCATCTGGTCCATCAAGAGTCACTCTCATTTCATCAGTCCATAAAACCTTTGATAAATCAGTCTTAAGATATTTCTTGGCCCAGTCTTGACGTTTTATCTTATGTTTCTTGTTCAAAGGTGGTCGTTTTTCAGCCTTCCTGACCTTGGCCATGTCCCTGAGTATAGCACACCTCGTGCTTTTTGATACTCCAGTAACGTTGCAGCTCTGAAATATTGCAAAACTGGTGGCAAATGGCATCTTGGCAGCTTCACGCTTGATTTTCCTCAATTTATGGGCAGTTAATTTGCGCCTTTTTCACCCAACACACTTCTTGCGACCCTGTTGGCTATTTGCCATGAAATGCTTGATTGTTCGGTAATCTCGCTTCAAAAGTTTGGCAATTTCAAGACTGCTGCATCCCTCTGCAAGACATCTCACAATTTTGGACTTTTCAGAGCCCGTCAAATCTCTCTTCTGACCCATTTTGCCTAAGGAAAGACATTTGCCTAATAATTAAGCACACCTTATATAGGCTGTTGTCGTCATTACACCACACCCTCCTCATTACAGAGATGCGCACCACCTGATTTACTTACCATATATACTCGAGTATAAGCTGAGTTTTTCAGCACAATTTTAGTGCTGAAAAGTGCCCCCCTCAAGGTGTAAAGGCTCAGTGGGGGGGGAAGGTGATCAGGGGCTGGAGGAGGCAGGGGGAGGCTGTAGAAGGAGTGGGCAGTCATGTGGGCTCATTAGTGCAAGGCAATATGCACTGCATCCCTCTGTCCATCAGAGGCAGGGGAATCGGTGCATATTCCATTGCACTGTGTATGCTCCCCCCTCCTATGATCAATATATGCCCCCATGCTGTCGCACACCATAAAATAATAAATCATTCATATTTACCCTCTGTCGCTCGGTCACCGCTGCCGTCCTTTGGTCCTCCAATCTTCCTGCGTCTTCCTGCTTTTGCCGGCGTCATGTGACCGACGCAGCAGCGATGGCATCATCGCTCCTGCGTCGGTCACATGGCGCCGGCAAAAGCAGGAAGACGCAGGAAGATTGGAGGATGGCAGCGGTGATAAAGCAACAGAGCGTAAATATGAATGATTTATTATTTTATGGTGTGCGGCAACATGGGGGCATTTATTGATCATAGGGGGGCATATACGCCAGTGGTGGGGAGTATATACGCAAGTGGTGGGGGCTATATACCCCAGTGGTGGGGGGCTATATACACCAGTGGTGGGGGGCTATTTACACCAGTGGGGGGGAGGATATATACCACAGTTGTGGGGGGTATATACCCAAGTGGTGGGGGGACTATATACACCAGTGATGGGGGCTGTGTACACCAGTGGTGGGGGGCTATATACACCAGGGTTGGGGGGCTATATACCCCAGTGGTGGTGGGTATATACCCAAGTGGTGGGGGGCTATATACCCCAGTGGTGGGAGGTATATACCCAAGTGGTGGGGGGCTATATACACCAGTGGTGAGGGGCTATATACACCAATGGTGGGGGCTGTATACAACAGTGGTGGGGGGCTATATACCCCAGTGGTGGGGGGCTATATACACAAGTGGTGGGAGGTATAAAACCAGACTGGGAGTCTATATACTAGTGATGGGGTTGCTATATACCAGGATGGGGGTCTGCTGCCTTTCCCACCCTAGGCTTATACTCGACTCAATAGGTTTCCCCAGTTTTTGGGGTGAAATTAGGGGCCTCGGCTTATACTCGGGTCTGCTTATACTCGAGTATATACGGTAATTGATAGTTGACTCTCAAGCCTATACAGCTTGGAGTAGGACAACATGTATAAAAATTATCATGTGATCAAAATACCTATTTGCCTAATAATTCTGCACAAAGTGTAGTTCACTCGAAAATGGAACAGAGAAAATATGATATTTACATGTAGATAGAAAAAGATAAGCGGCACTCACCATAAGCTGATAATGTCCTTTATTTCATCTTACAGCATCTGCAGAGATGAATACAGCGGGGAGAGGGATTGAGGGTCGGCGGACGACGGCTCGCCATTTCACGGCTCCCGCCACTTCAATGGGTCCAGTAGTAGTAGTAGTAGTAGTTGAAGCGGAGGGAGCCGTGAAACGGCGATCCGTCATCCGCCGACCCTCACTCCCTGTCCCCGTTGTATTCATCTCTGCAGATGCTCTAAGATGAAATAAAGGACATTATCAGCTTATAGTGAGTGCCACTTATCTTTCTATTTACATGTGGATTTCAACGATTGCTATTTAAGCGAGCAACACCAGCTGAATTTGTGGTATATAGAGGTGCACTAAGCAGTCATCACATTAACCTGTTGGTGCTCAGTTTCCTACCCCTCCTTCAAAAATATGATATTGCATTACTGCTGTAGGTATACCGGAATAGAGATGAGCGAATCTTTTGATGTTCAGATTCGGTTCGGTTCGCTGAACAGGCCAAACATCCGAACACCTTTCAAATCAATGGGAGGCAAAATCAAAGACCTAGAAAACACCTTAAAAGGGACCCAAAAGCTGACAAACACAGCTCAAACCATTTTACAGTGGAGCCCTGCTTTTTTGGCACATACATTAACTTTGTACACTATTAGTTAGGAAGCTTCAGTGCTGCTGTCACTCTCACTCTGCTTCCAAGTCCACTCATGAACCTCAGACATCCTCATGACTTCCCTGAGGTTGTCTCAGGTTACACAGCCGGTATCCTGTTGTTTGAAGGGAGATAACTTCAGTGGCATCAGCACTTGTAACACTAGCTGTCTCAAGAGAGTCGTGACTGATACATCTAGCCAGTATCGTAAGACAGAGTATGTGAGGAGCGGTGATGTCAGGCAGTGCAATGCAGTTTACACTTGTGGTATAGCCCTTATGTGACCACTCGAATCTGAAATTCAGTTATGTTTTTGATGTCCCAGCTTGTCACAATCTCATGCGTGCCTGCTCTCATAGCATGGGGGATGCTTTTTTGAATGCGACCCCATCATATTGATGTAATGCCCCATTCCCATGGTATGTTGTATGATGCTTCATTTGAAGCAAATTTTAAGAATCTGAATCAAAATCTGCATGTACTGAATATCCTGAATCCAGCAAAGTCTGCGAGGTCAGAAGTGCCGTGCCAACATGATTTTTATTCCTTGCAGATTTGGTGTAGATTTTGGGGCAGAAAAAAGAAAACTGAATCACATGTGCAAGGAAAAAGAAAGCAATGTGGGCACCTGTCATAGACTTTGCTGGTCTCAGGATAAGCATGTAGAGTTTGATGAAGATTCTTAATATATGCAGCAAAAAAAAAGCATCAAACAATGCACCATGGGCACAGAGCCTAAGAGGGTCCAGGAAGAGCCATAGTTGTGGTAAAAGGATTCCTCTTGCCCCTGGCTACTTCCACATAGACTTCTACAGTCCTCAAGGTCTGAAAACAGTGCACGTTTTCAGGATTTCTATAGCACTGCACAGGTGCTAAATTTCTCACCTGCATATGGTGATAATTCCAGCACCTTGTGCAATGCTAAGTAGGTCCTAAAGACATTCACTGTTTGCGGCCCTTGCGAACTTCACTTGGCCAGCCCTGTTCTCCCGGAGTGTGTGTACTGTCTTGCCTTTTCATACCTCAGTCCATCAGGCCAGAGGTCTGCAGTTTGTTCACCAGTCTCTGTAGGGCAATATAAAAGTGCCTGTTTGCAGAAACAATCCAGCACACAAGGAGTGAACTAAAATAACTTTACTCTAACACACAGACTATAGGTCTCAAACACAAACATATACATAGCACAGCGGGGGAAATAATTATTTGATACCTTGATGATTTTGTAAGTTTGCCCACTGACAAAGACATGAATAGTCTATAAATTTAAGGGTAGGTTAATTTTAACAGTGAGAGATAGAATTTCAAAAATAGAATCCAGAAAATCCCATTGTCTAAATTATATAAATGTATTTGCACTTTGCATAAAGAAATAAGTATTTGATCCCTCTGGCAAACAAGGCTTATGGCAAAACCCTTGTTGTCAAGCATAGCAGCAAGTTGCTTCTTGTAGTTGATGATGAGGTTTGCACACATGACAGAAGGAATTATATATATAGATTTATAGATTTATATATATATATATATATATAGATATATACATACATATATATAAAAAGACCAACAGGAATCAGCAGCACACACACTGTTAAAGTGATGAAAAGTCCATGAAGAGCAGAGTCCACTAAGGTCTTTGGGTACCGTCACACCTGGACATATCGGCGGCTATTTCACAGGTGATGCTGAGGCGTGGCCTGTCGCCGGCGACATCGTCAATGTGTCGCCTAATGTAAATGGGCGAGGGCGACACGTCTGAGTGGTCGCCTGGTTTCACATCAGAGCTCTGAAACCAGGCGACCATTCTTGGGCGATGCGTGCTGATCGCCCTGTGTAACATCTCATGAGCGATGTCAAGAGCGACAGCACACATCGCCTATACCATTCCGGTAGGCATTTCAGGGCGTATTTACTACCTCTGCCAGTCTGCGTGGATTGGTGGCAGCTCGAGCGTTCTGATTGGTTGTCTTGTTCCTCGGCGCCATATTTGATGATGTGTGCATCCAAAGGTGTATTAACTAGGTGCGTACATACTGTACAGTAGCTCATTGACGTCGCCTCTGTCTTTGCGGCTGTGTTCAAAAGTGCAGCGATGTGCGACAGCCAAAAATGTGTGTGTTAACATAAACGCAATTGTCATGAGCGCTGTTGTGGCAGCCTTCCAGTTTAAAGTACATGACACAAAAGCATACAGTGTATCCTGTGGCTTTTGCGCCTCTGGGCCCCCGTCATCATGTGACATCTCTCCCGTGCGTTCATTCGCCAGAACATTTTCAATCTTTTGGCACCGCCTTCCTGGTGCTTTCCCATGCCCTGCAGAATAGTAAAATGGCGGCACCCAGGTGTGCTGCAGTGTGTGGGGAGCCTGAGCTCCTTATTCTCATTGATGTATGTGACACCAGGGATTACTGACACACATCCACGCCTTCACAAGCAGGCTGTCCTGATGAGGGTGAAGAGGCAGCTGGAGAGGAGGTTGGGGGTTGTGCGCACCCCAAAGCAGATCTGCAAGAAGATCACAGATCTTAAATACAAGACGCCCGGATGCATCACCCAACTGCGTGACAGGATTGCCCAGATAAGTGGTGAGTATTTATCATGACAACATACACATATCCTACTGTGTAAAGAAATACATATGAAGGCCAGCACAAGCCACTGTAACCCCAACATATATAGGGGCAATGTATGTGAGAGCTTCTTCATGACTCTGCAGTTGCAGGATCATCTTCCTGCTTCATCCACATACACCCTATATTCCCCTGTAATCCATATGTCTACTATGGTGTAGACACACCATACAATAGCCACATATTGTTTCATGTGTACCATACCCACATATGACATAATGTTGGCGTATCCTTCCCTTCTTTCAATCTCACTCAACCTTACCTAATGACCTTCATTCAAACAGCCCTGTTTAATAAGTCCCCACATATCTGGACATGTTGTTATTGAAATTAAAGGGATCCTGTCACCTCCAAAATGCCTCCTAAGCTATCAAAACATGTCCCTGCACCATCCTATCACTAATCTCACACTCCTTTTGTCTCCTAAAAGCATCCTGTGAAAGTGGAGAAAAACGTTTTAATACTTACTCATTTTTGGCTGCAGTGCATTTCCCACTTCCAGGCTGATCTACAGTCCAAATGTCACAATGCCAAGTTAATTCCGCATGTGTCAACCAGCTAAATCTGCAGGGGGTTGAATACTACTTATTAGACAACGCAGTAGCACAACACACATTACATCAAAGCGCCATACGGCTTCACTATACAATTACTCGACACGCGAGCGCCGTGTTTTGCCTTGTTGCCCACGCCAATGCGTCTAGCAATAATCCGCGACACATCACACGAGAGTTGAATGAGCACCGAGCCAATACCGAGCCAATACGCACATGCATGCTTTACAATTTAGGATGTGCCGCTGCGAAGAAGGACACAGTAATTGGTGTTTGTTTGCAACCAATCACACGTCTTTGAGGCGTCACCAAACATAATGTGAATGCCTACCTCTGAGACGCGGGACAAAACAACGCCCACGTCGCTAATGTGGTTGCCCTGTGTGACGCGGAAGCGGCGACCAGCGACTTGATCGCCCTTGGGCCTTGGGCGATGCTCAGGCAATTTCCGGTCAGGTCATCGCCTGAGCGTCGCCTGAGTTGTCGCCCCATGTAAATAGACGACGGTGACCTTGGGCGACACGCAAAAACAGGCGCGCGCACGTGCGTCGCCTGTGAAATCGCCGGCGATATGTCCAGGTGTGACGGTACCCTTTGAGTTGGACCCCACAAGATGCATTCATTCCCACTTATCTTGTAGGTTAAAGTGCAAAACATGGGAAGGGGAAATATAACATTAACAAAAACACAGACCTCATTCAAGGAAGAACTAAATAAAAACAACTTTAAAAAGTTTTTCTCCAGCCTAAATGACAACTAAGGGATATGTTATTGACCAAAGAAGATGCCTTTTTTTTAGGAAAGTTCACTGTACTTTTCTTTAAAACTTTTCCAGCATTCTCAGCATTGTCCAGGCTTAAGGTCGACGTTGGTGATGGTACTCTGCTGCTGGATGGTCTTGGGGGGTTACATGGGCTGGGAAATTCTCCACCCCATCTGCCCTCCAGCACACTCCATCATGGCCACAACTGGAGCAGACGATGGAAGAACTAGGGGACGACCACACCCTATAGGTCAGACAGAAGCAACTTGTGACACACCGATAGGCCCTGTGAGTTTGGGCTAACCAAGAGAGACCTCTCCTCTACTCGACGCCGCATTCTCTCTTGGCTGACCTTCTCCTGCCACTTCTCAAATTGGTGGCAACCCAACAAACGCCAACTGGAAACCACCCATTGCATCATAAAAGGGACCCCCTGACAAAGATGACATGCAGTCTTTTGGGAAGATGGTCATGCAGCAGTGTGGACTGGTTGACATAGCACTGATGCCCAGTACCTCAAGCTGTACCGGATAGTTGCTTGGAGATGGTAGGAGTCCCGACATGGCATTGTCACAGTTGAGGGCCTCTGGTGGGGGTGATACACATAGCTGGAATACTGGATTTTCTGTCTCTTCTACCTCTGCCTCCTCCTTGGCCTCCTTCTCGGGCCCCACATCATACTCTTGGTCCTGGTGGTAATGGTAATACTGTAGCTGCGGCATTGACTGCAGGTGGAATACAGCCAGGCATGCTGCAATGTCCGCTGCAGTGTGACATGTGGTGCTGCTGGATGACATGGGGAATGGGTAACCTCCTGACTGTGAGCTCAGGACCTCCTTTGGTATTGGAGTCAAGCATTGTATCTGCACCTCACTGCACAGGAGGCCCAATGTGGGTAGCGGGGTGGTGCATCAGGTCACATATGTTTCCATGTTGTCCTCCGGTAGATGCCACCCCGGGTCTGGTTCTGATACACCCTATTCCCTTGGATTGATGGCAGATCCTCCAGATCAGGCATGTCTTGCAGGGGATCCATTGCCAAACTGTGTAATGATAACACATGGTAGCAGGAAAGTCACGGTGTAGCATAGTGTAGCTGGTTTGGACTGCAGTGATAAAATGGCACTGACATACTGAACTCTAGGATGATACATGTTTGCTTCTCCTTGGGGCCTGCCTCTTCCACTGCCAGGACTTAGTTAGACATAATTAATCACTAGGATATTACTGTTTGCACAACTTGTTGTCTAGCTTCCTTCATTAACCCTTCAATATGGGGGGCTGCGAAGTAATATCACTTTCACAACCAATTCCTCATGCCACAAAGTAAAAGCTGGGTTGCACAGGTACTAGATGCAGTGATTATTGAAGACTGACATATTTGTAGGAAACATAATGATGAAAACAAATAACTTTATTCAGATCACCAATTCACCAATTAATCTAGAATGCTGATAAATAAAGCTAGTGGGCAGTGCACTGCAGCAATGCAGTAACAAGTTCAATATGAATTATACATACAATTACACAGTTGTGCATGTGCCAAAAATCTGTATAGTAAACGTATGGAATGACATGAAATAGTGATTGCACATTTTCAGGAAGCAATATCCATAGTATGATGTTTCTTGAGTGTGAACATGAACAGACATATAAGAACATGTGTGTAAAGCGTATAATGGCCATATTCTATATGCTGACCCTCTGCAATAATAAAGGTTTGCTCTCAAAAATAAATAAATAAGTAAATTATAATAAATAATAATAAAAAAATATTCAAAAAAAAATCCATAAAAAAATGAGACGCTTTTATATGGATAATATACAGACAAAAACTGAGTCAGAGCAAACTATTGTGAACACGACTGTATAGCAAGTTCACTCAAATTGCCAAATTGTATGAAACAACTAGAAAGCAAAAAAGCATGTTTATATTATGTCCAAATAAATAAAAACTAGTGTTGTAAAAACACAGGGTACTTGGTACATACCTTTTTAGCAAAAAAACTACTTAAGACATCCCACCAATGACAATGTGACTATCTTGGGACAGACCCTACACTAACCATGTTATAACCTTCTGTTGTACCTACTAACCTCAAACAGCAGGATGCTGTCTGTTACAAGGCCCCAAGATGATTCACAGATGGGATGCATTTTATCATCTTCTGCTCAGCATGGGAAATGTGAGGCTCTCCCTAACTTGCCAGGAGACAAGTAGTTAAGTAAAATACAGATGTAGATTGATACATAGTTTTGTGATTTCATCAATTAAATCCCTGCTTTTTCTGGGATTTTGGGTCAAGAGGGTGTCCTATCAGTGACTGGCAGCTATCCTTGTATCTTGTAAGGGTGCATACATAAACAGCTGTCACTAACTGACAGGACCCCCCGCTGGACCCAAAATCCCAGAAAGAGCAGAGATTTAAATGATGAAATAACAGGTAATACTGAATCTTTTCTCACACAACTATATATCAATCTACTCAGTTCACCCTGCTCTATAACATGGGGCCAGCAGATTGCACTGCATTTTTCTGGTGACAGGTTCCCTTTAAGTACTTTTTTTGCAAAAAAGGTATGTGCCAAGTACTATGTTTTTTTCCAACACTAATTTTTATTTATTTATTGCAAGGTATTTGGATATAATAATGTCCAGCAACAAAAACAAGGGAGGGCACCACCTATGAGGTAACTTAACTGCGTGTAGGCATAGAAGTGTAGGTCACACAGGCATCCAGGGTGCCAGCGAGATACAGTCCATCAAACAAGGTATAAGAAAAGAGCGGCACTCACCGGAGTTGCGACATGCGGAGTCCTTTATTTGGGTAGTTGTTACACGGTGCAGGGAGGGGGACCGGGTGACGACGGCACCGTTTCGGGCGTGCTGCCCTTCAACGGGTCACTAACAACTGCAAATGTCTGCTTCTACCTTATATAGGTGGAGCAGAACCGCCTACAAGACATCATCAGCAGCTGCAACAGGTGCACATAATCATGTGAACAAGTTAAAAACACAACATAAACAATTTACAGAAAGTACACTAAGGAACTGATAACCAGAACTGTCTCAATATAATGTCCTTATACAGAAACGAGAGCTTATACTTACATTGTTAAGATTTTACAGAGCAGATATCCAGCAATAGAGCCAGGACACTATCATGACTTCTGGGTCATGTGACACGTCACATGATCGCAATATAGGCGCGATGTGATTGGTCCATGTTTAAGCTGCTGCCACAGCTGCAGCTGTGAGCCTGCTACAAAGCAGAGCATAGGCATAATGTTTGTTTATATTCCCTAGGTAACTGGGGAGGCCAATCAACATCTAGCCATAGTATTACGCTGCACAATAGTAAATAACAGGGCTAAGCACTACTCCACTGTTTATTTACTTACCATATGCTAGGTTTAGTGTGGAGTTTTATACAGTGCTGAAACAAGTCACTGACTGTTTACCATCTCACTATTGCAACCCTGATTACTACCTGCATCCATAGAAGTCAGGTCGTCCCCCTGCACCATCCCTGAACCCCCGCTAGACTTCGAACCTACTGGAGAGGATAGAAAACCATTACACAGCCCTAGGGAGCTTCATATAAAAGCTCTTGTGCCCGCATACAGCAAGGTCGGGAAGTGAGGCCGGTTTTAGAGGACTACTAACCATCAGAGGGAATCCGAACTACTTACTCCTACAGAAACACGGCCATATCTAGTTTATCGTTTAATCCAAGTGCTCCTTGAGCATTAAGCTCCAGGATCCATTTGGCTTCCATTTGTAGAAGTCGTTTGTGGTGATCGCCACCTTTATTAGATGGCAGAAGACTGGCAATTCCCGCGAATCTCAGCACCCCGGCATCCCCATTATGACAATCGTTCATATGCCGGATTAACCGAGGAGATCCTTTGTTCTTAACAATAGAATTGAAATGCTCTCTTACCCTCACGAACATGGGTCTAATAGTCTTGCCTACATAGAACCTTTTACATGGGCACCATATGGCATAGACTACCCATTTAGTTCGACAGTTAATAAAGGAACTGACTTTGATTTTATGGCCGCCTAGTTCGAAACTATTCCCTGCATGTAATTGCGGACACCAGTTACAATGTCCGCATTTAAAGTTGCCTCGCGGTCGTTTCTGTACTAGCCAGTTCCCCTTACTCTCTGTCGAACTATACCGTTTGCGTACCAAGTGATCTCCAAGGTTTTTGCATCTTCTGTATGTCACAACAGAAACCGGGGTTAGCCTCGCTAAGGTCCTGTCAGTCTCTACCACGTGCCAGTGTCTTTTAATGGCAGTTGCGATACTATTAAACATAGGCCCATGCTTAAAACTGAAATAGAATGATCTCCCTTCAACAATGGGGTCATGCCTCCCAACCCTGTCTCCCGTACCTCTGCCTGGGGTGTGTAGTCGAGCTTTTTCTCTAGCTTGTGCGAGGACATCCGCTGGATATCCTCTGCAACGGAAATCTGACTCAAGTTTGTCAGCCTGTTCTTCAAATTTGTCATTACTGTTGTTTATACGGCGGAACCGTAGGAACTGGCTGTATGGAACTCCAGTCCTGGTGTGTAAAGGATGAGCACTCCGGAAATGGAGTAAAGAATTCGTCGCGGTAGGTTTCCTAAATACTGACCTCATCAGTCCTTCAGCTGATAGGTCTAGTTTAACATCTAAAAACTCCAATGAGGAGTCACCAAAATTGGCAGTAAATAGCATGTTAAAGGAATTATTATTTAGGAAAGCGACAAAATCAAAAAATTCCTCCTGACTGCCCTCCCACACCACCAGGACGTCGTCCACATATCTGATATAGTGTTTCAGGAATTTAGCAAAAGGGTTGCAAAGCGAGTACACATAATCTTCCTCAAATATTGCTAGAAACAGGTTGGCCAGAGTGCATGCCACCGGCGTGCCCATAGCTACTCCTCCTCTCTGGCCATACCAATTATCTGCAAAACTAAAGACATTATGTGACAAGATGAACTCCAGAGCCTCACACACAAAATCTGTCATGTTGGTATCTACCTTGTTGTTCACCAAGATCCTTCTCACTGTCGAAACCGCTAATGACTGCGGGATCCTCGTGTATAGGCTTTCAATGTCTAAGGAGGCTAATTTGTAGCCATCCTTCCACGCGATCTGATCTACCATTTGGGTAAATTCAAAAGTATCTTTTACTAAAGAGGGTACCGCTTTTAGAAAGGGGTGGAGAAACCAATCGAGATATTTTGATAATGGTTCTAGCAGAGAGCCCACAGCGGAGACGATCGGCCTACCTGGAGGAGATTGTTCATTTTTATGTATCTTTGGAAGGAAATACCAATGAGGCCTCGAGGGGAACTCCGGGTACAGTTTCTCTGCCTCTTTAATGGACAGCACGTTTTTATCTACAAAGCGTCTCAGAAAAGAGAATAATTGCTTTTGATGTACCAAGGTCGGATCCCCTCTCAATACCTCATAGGTATCTCCTTGATTCAATTGTCTATAAGCCTCCTCCAGGTAAGCCGATCGCGTCAGCAACACTATGCTGCCCCCTTTGTCCGCCCTGCGGAAGATGACATCTGGCCACTGTTTCATTTCACTCAGAGCAGCTTCCTCGCCTCTTGTCAAATTTTTCACTGGGTGTGGATAGACTAAAGCCCTGACATCTCTGTCAACTAGTTCAGAGAATAGTTCTAAATTGTCATTCTGGGCCACTGGGGGCATGAAGCAAGATCTAACTCCTCCGGTGAAAGGTGGTCTATCAACACTCAATGAACCTTGTGACGCAAGATGGTTATCATTTATCCCTAGAACCTCTTCAATCTCTGATTGAGTTTGAGCACCCAACCCTCCTCCGGGAAAGAAACCTAACGGGCCTATATTTTCTGCGTGAAAAAAGGTTTTAGTGCGACATTTTTCATTGACAGGAGTGTGGCAAGACTTCTGTGTTTCAAAATATTTACATAGTTGTAGCTTCCTAACAGATTTGAATAAATCTGCTCTGAACTCCGTGTAGTCGAATTCTTCGGCTACACAAAAGCTCAGACCCTTTTGTAGAACTACAACCATATCAGGGGACAAAGTGTGGTCAGTCAGATTATATATTCTCAAATCAGAACTGCTTAGTCCCCCATGAGACTTGTTTCCGCTTGTTTGGCGGAGGGGTCACAAAGTCCTCTTCTAGATCTGCGTCGTCCTCCTCTCCGAGTCCTCCGCCTAAAGGGGGAAGCGCTCCTCCGGAACCACTATCTTTGGGCAAGTCTGAGTCAGATTCTTCATCTGATAGAATACTTGACTTAGTTTTCTTCTTTTTTGCTTTATTAGAGGGCCCTCTAGGGTTTTTAGAGCCTGATGGGGTTTTGGGGGCATATGGTGTTTCTGGTGTTTTTGGAGTGCCTTGATTCCCCTGAGCTTTCTTTTTCTTTTTCTTAGGGGTTTCCAAGAATTTCCCCCAAGTGAACACCCGTCCGGTATCATAGTCCAGCTTATCTCTTAGGAATTTTTCTCTTTTTATAGATTTCACATCATTCTGAATAGGAATAAGCCTTTCATCCAGTTTTTTAAGGAAGTTTTTCCATTTTTCATTGGTGTACCGGCTCTGTAGTTCCTGTCTCAGCGAAATGAGTTCTGAGATAACCTTCGAATGTTCAATTGTATTTTGCTCAACTACTAAGCCCAGGAATCTTAGGGACGACTCATGTTGTGCAGTCTCCCACTTTTTTAAGAATTCAGGGGTGGGGTTCTGAAACGCCAGATTTTTCACCACTCTCAGGCCCCGTGGCACTCTGGCGCAAGCCACGTATGTCTTTAAGGAGGTAACAGACCAGAAGAGCCGAAGTTCTCGCTCTGCCAGCATGGAGATCTTATGTTCCAGACTCTTGATACTGAGGACACTGGTGATTTCCTTAGTGTTACAATCCGTAAAGAAGGTTTCCGCATCCTCCCTCCCTGTCAACAACTCCCATTGTTGTATGTCCGCACTGTGTGCACTCTTGGAGCCAACTGGTTCCATTTTTACCACCAACTTCTATTATTAATCACGCAACCCCAGGTGTGCCTCTCTAGAAAATAAAGATAATAATGTCCAGCAACAAAAACAAGGGAGGGCACCACCTATGAGGTAACTTAACTGCGTGTAGGCTTAGAAGTGTAGGTCACACAGGCATCCAGGGTGCCAGCGAGATACAGTCCATCAAACAAGGTATAAGAAAAGAGCGGCACTCACCGGAGTTGCGACATGCGGAGTCCTTTATTTGGGTAGTTGTTACACGGTGCAGGGAGGGGGACCGGGTGACGACGGCACCGTTTCGGGCGTGCTGCCCTTCAACGGGTCACTAACAACTGCAAATGTCTGCTTCTACCTTATATAGGTGGATATAATACACACATACATTTTTGTTTTCTAGTTGTCTCTTAAATGGATGGTTTAAGGAAATAAGCTTCTTGGACTTCACAACTGCTGCTAAACCTGGAACTGTTTCCAAAATTCACACTCTGCAGGTGTTAAAAACTCCTGCAAACTCCAGGAAGCTTAAAAAAATTCATTTAAAGCTCAAAAAAATTCTACAGCTTGATACAAGCCAGTAGACCCAATAGCGGGAACACTCCTGGCCTTTAGTTTAGGTGTTGTTGCCGGTCCAAGTGTCTTCCAGTGAGCGCTTTGGCCCCAAACACAGAGGGAATGTTTTAGGGCCATTTTACATTTTGAACTTAATTTCCGAACATAGCCGCGTTTGCTAATTTTTGGGGAAATTGTTCAGATTTCTGATCCCGAATTTGCAATGCTTGTGCTGAATTTGAAATTGGCGAACATTTTCAGGGGAGGTTCGCTTATCTTGCTACAGAATGTAGATTAGTATAGGAGTAGGGTTTTTCTATAAGGTCAAAAGGTTTTTAAACTACCAACTTCAAGGATAAGTTTGAAAAGAATCACTTTATCAATAAACTCTTTAAAATGGTCTTTGGAACCAAACTTTGTGTACAAACAAGTGATATATACATTAACTGGAGTAGCTTACAAGTTGGACATTTTTGTATGCATATACAGTCAAAAAAAGGCTTCTGCCTTTCTAAAATCTGCCCCTATATGCTGTTACTGCCTGGCAGTGGAGGTGATAACACCCTAAACGTTTTGTGGTGCCCCCACTCAACATTGGCTATCCCTATAGCTGGTCTTACAGGTAATGCCACCAGTTTAGCTTGATATATAGTATCACTTATGCAGCAAATAAGAAGAAAGACAGAACCAAAAATAACATTTATGGGCAGATAATTTAACTCAGATTAGAGGTATCTGTCTTCTAGCCCCAAGAGTCCATACGTGTACTTTTTGCATATTCCAGTGGTGTTTTTTCTAAAAAGATGATTTTCTCTGTGCTTGACGCATTTCACCTTGACTTATATGCAAGGCTCATCAGGAGTAGGATATTGTTTATACATTTGCCTACAAACTAGGGATCATTGAGAAAAGAACCCAATTAAAACATTTTTAAAAAATCATGAACAAAAAAACAGGTCCTTTGTCCATCTACAAGTTTTGAAACGTTCAGTTGGAACAAAGCCTATGAGCAAACTTCTATGTTCAGTGGATTATAATTACAATGTCCTCTTTTTTATATATATGTATCTGTTATAGTTGGTGTTGAGCGAGCATGCTCGGCACTACTCGGTACTCGCACGAGTATCACTGTACTCGGGCGACTCGCCGAGCACCGAGTAATCTCGCGATACTCGTGCTGTGCTCGTGGTCGTCATCTCTCCACGTTGGCGCTCTTTTGAGAGCCAGCCCACATGCAGGCTGACAGACCACTGCAATGCCACAGCCCTGTTAGTTGTGGCATAGCAGTGATTGGCCGCCCTGCACAGCGTGACCGAGCCTTTATAACTCCCGGCGCGCTGTGCTCGGCACACAGCCATCCAGACAGTGAGTGTAGGGAGAGTGTCTGCTGCTGATTAGGGACAGATTTGCGGCCCTCATAGATAGATCCGGATCAGGGCTGCAAACTGCTGCTGACCACAACAGTCCTTCTCAGGACTAATCTAGGAGGACATAGGCAGGGTGATCCAGATCGGAGTCCAAGATTTCCAGTGACCAGAACAGTCCTTCTCAGGACTAATCTAGGAGGATATAGGCAGGGTGATACAGATTGGAATCCAAGCTTTTCTGTGACCATTAGAGTCACCACATTCTTGTATTTAGTACCTTAATACAGGTTAGGGACTAAAATCCTCTCTTCAAACCATTACAGTCACCAGACAGGTGTACGTACTACCTTAATACAGGTTAGGGAACTAAAATCCTAACTCTTGTCATCAAAACAGTCACCAGACAGGTGTACGTACTACCTTAATACAGGTTAGGGACTAAAATCCTCTCTTCAAACCATTACAGTCACCAGACAGGTGTACGTACTACCTTAATACAGGTTAGGGACTAAAATCGTCTCCTAAAACCATTACAGTCACCAGACAGGTGTACGTACTACCTTAATACAGGTTAGGGACTAAAATCCTCTCTTGAAACCATTACAGTCACCAGACAGGTGTACGTACTACCTTAATACAGGTTAGGGAACTAAAATCCTAACTCTTGTCATCAAAACAGTCACCAGACAGGTGTACGTACTACCTTAATACAGGTTAGGGACTAAAATCCTAACTCTTGTCATCTCAACAGTCACCGCACTGTTGTACGCCATACGTTTCTACAGGTTAGGGAACTAAAATCCTAACTCTTGTCATCTCAACAGTCACCACACTGTTGTACGTCATAAGTTTCTACAAGTTAGGGAACTAAAATCCTAACTCTTGTCATCTCAACAGTCACCACACTGTTGTACGTCATAAGTTTCTACAAGTTAGGGAACTAAAATCCTAACTCTTGTCATCTCAACAGTCACCGCAGTGTTGTACGTCATACGTTTCTACAGGTTAGGGAACTAAAATCCTAACTCTTGTCATCTCAACAGTCACCACACTGTTGTACGTCATACGTTTCTACAAGTTAGGGAACTAAAATCGTAACTCTTGTCATCTCAACAGTCACCACACTGTTGTACGTCATACGTTTCTACAGGTTAGGGAACTAAAATCCTAATCTCCTGTGACCTCCACAGTCACCAGACAGTTGTCGCTCTATACAGGCAAAATGCGCAAAGGCGTTGGCAAGGGCGTTGGCAAGGAACAAGGAAGTGGACGTGATGGTGGTGCAGGCAGAGGCCGAGGTCGTGTGCAAGCACTAATTTCGCAACAACAAAGGGCACATCTCCTCGCTCGCACGTCCTGTCCCAAATTCTTGGGGCCCGCAGCAGTACACCACTGTTGAACCAAGACCAGTGTCAACAGGTTGTTACTTGGATAGCGGATAATGCTTCAAGTCAGATGGGCACCTCCACAAACACCCTGTCTTCCGCACGGTCAACTGTCAGTAGCCGTGATACTGCACCGCACATTTCCCAACCTGATCCTCCTTCCTACCACCTGGCCGAGTACACGTCCACGGACATTACAGATCCCACACTAGGACACTCGGAAGAGCTGTTCACGTATCCATTCACAGAATCTGGCCTGTCGCCACCTCCTCTTGAAGTGGGTCATGAGGAGATGGTATGTACAGATGCCCAAATATTTGAGCAGCCGCGTTATGACGAACGGAACGTTGTCAAAATGTCTCAACAAGGGGTGGACGATGATGAGACACAATTGCCAGGAAGTTTGGAGGAGGATCAGGGTGCGGAAGAGGAAGACGACGTGGTGGATGATCCAGTAGCTGACCCTACATGGCAGGAGGATATGCAGAGTGAGGACAGCAGTGCACAGGGGGAGGGAGGCATAGCATCCCAACAGCCAGTACGAAGCAGGGTTGCGTCCGCAGGCAGAAGGCAGGCAACCGTTCGCCGGAACAACACGACTCAAGGTGCCTGTGCAAATGTTCGGTCTTCCCGAGTCTGGGAGTTTTTTAAGTTGGCTCCAGAAGACTCTAAAAAGGCCATTTGCCAGACCTGCCATGCCACTATCAGCAGGGGTACGAAAACTAGCAGCCTGACCACCAGGGGTGCACCAAGCCCCTCTGCCGCCTGAGCCGCGGCACCGATTACGGGGGGGGGGGTGCTGGTGGAGCCCAGCACTGCCGCCCCCTCTGCCGCCCGAGCCGCAAGCCGTGAGTACCGGGGGGGGGGTGCTGTTGAGCCGTGGGCGCCTCTTCTGTTCCTCTCCCCGGGTCGCGGCCGGCGCCATGACAGGGGGAGGCTGCGTGCATGAGGCGCCGCTTCTGCACTGCCGCTCCCCCTGCCGGCTGCCGCCTGAATGACAGGGCTCACCTTGTCCAATGGACGGTGCGGCCCTGCTGACCACCACCTGCATGATCAGGCACATGTCAGCCAAGCACCCGACTTTGTGGGAAGTACCACAGAGTCGAGGAGCGGTGCGTGCTGATGTCACTGCTACGTCTTCGGCTGTTTTGCATGCAAGCCAATCGCCTGTCCATGCTGGCCGCGAACAAGCCTCCGGTCCAGCACCTGAAGTTGCTGAAGCACAAATTACACCACCATCAAGCACGTCCTTGTCCCAGCGCAGCGTTCAATTATCCATTCAGCAAACATTTGAACGCAGGCGCAAATACGCTGCCAATGCCCCACATGCCACAGTCCTCAATGCTCACATTTCGCGACTCATAGCGCTAGAAATGTTGCCTTTCCGTCTGGTGGAGTCGGACGCATTCAGCAACCTGATGGCGGCTGCTGTCCCACGTTACTCGGTCCCCAGCCGACACTATTTCTCCAGATGTGCCGTCCCCGCATTGCATAACCACGTGTCCAACAGCATCACACGTGCCCTGAACAATGCTGTTTCAGCCAAAGTCCACCTAACCACTGACACGTGGACAAGTGCTTGTGGGCAAGGCCGCTACATCTCCTTGACGGCACACTGGATTAATATTGTGGAGGCTGGGACCCAGTCTGAGCGAGGGACGGAACACGTCCTTCCCACACCAAGGATAGCAGGCCCTACCTCTGTCATGGTTTCACCGACACTCTACAGCTCCGGAATGTCATGCTCTTCAGCCTCCTCCTCCTCCACCTGCGCATCCTCATCCACTGTACCCTCCACACCAGTCCCAAGCTGGAAGCACTGCAGCACTGCCTCTGCAAAGCGTCAACAGGCTGTGCTGAAGCTAGTCTGCATAGGTGACAAACCCCACAATGCAGAAGAGGTGTGGACAGCTCTGAAACAGCAGGCAGATCACTGGCTCACACCTCTTAACCTAAAGCCAGGAAAGGTCGTGTGTGACAATGGCCGGAACCTGGTGGCAGCTTTGAGGCGAGGGCAGCTGACGCATGTTCCATGCATGGCCCATGTGCTCAACCTGGTGGTTCAGAGGTTTGTGAAGTCATACCCGGAGGTGTCTGACCTGCTGGTAAAAGTTCGGCGTCTGTCTGCACATTTTCGCAAGTCACCTGCTGCTTCAGCCGGCCTTGCAAGCTTTCAGCGCCGTTTGCGTCTTCCGGCCCACAGACTGGTGTGTGATGTCCCCACGCGTTGGAATTCAACGCTGCACATGTTGGTCAGGATATGTGAGCAGAAGAGGGCAGTTGTGGACTACCTGCATCACCTAAGCCGTCGGGAAATGGGTCAAACTCCACACAAAACACCTGAGGAGTGGAGATGGATGTCGGACCTATGCACCGTCCTCCAAAACTTTGAGGACTACACCAAGATGGTGAGCGGCGATGACGCCATTATTAGCGTCACCATACCACTACTCTGTCTTCTAAAACGGTCTCTGCTGAAAATAAAAGAGGATGCATTGCAGGCCGAGCGCGATGACTTAGAGCAAGAAACTGTAGTGGGTGTGGCTGAAAACACACAGCCCAGCCTCATGTCATCACAACGTGTAGTGGAGGACTATGAGGAGGAGGAGGAGGAGGATGAAGACATGGAGCAACTCTCAGGCCAAATTGGGGATATGACATGCACACCAGTCATACACTCGATTCAGCTGGGCTGGCCAGAGGACAGGGGAGATGAGGAGGAGGAGGAGGACAGCATGTTCAGTCATCGTGTTGGTCTGGATACTGAAGTGATGGCTGTTAAGAGTCTGGCGCACATGGCTGACTTTATGGTAAGCTGCCTGTCTCGTGACCCTCGCATTCAGAACATCTTGGCCGACAATCAGTACTGGTTGGCAACACTCTTAGACCCACGCTACAAGGAGAACTGAGGCGGAGAGGTCAGCCAAAATGCTGCAGTTACAGAGGGTCATAGTCACGGAAGTTGTGAAATCCTTCCCCTCACAAAACGCTAGCGGCATAGGTCAGGATTCAATGGACAACCAAGCCGTACGGCCGAGAGGGGCACAAGTCCAATCCGCCAGAGGCAGGGGAACTGTCTTTACGATGTGGGACAGTTTTCTCAGCCCCTCACGGAACACAGCCCCTGACGTGCGGGGTAGTGCCACCAGAAATGCTAAGTTCGGGCAGATGCTGAAGGAGTACCTTGCAGATCGAACAACTGTACTGCGAGATTCATCGGTGCCTTTCAATTATTGGGTCTCCAAGCTCGACACGTGGCACGAATTGGCTCTCTACGCCTTGGAAGTCCTGGCCTGCCCTGCCGTTAGCGTTTTATCAGAGCGTGTTTTCAGTGCAGCAGGTGGAATCATCACTGATAAACGCACCCGCCTGTCAACTGAAAATGCGGACAGGCTCACTCTGATCAAGATGAACAAGGGTTGGATTGGGCCAGACTTCACCACACCACCAGCAAATGACAACTGAATTTAATTTTGTTATTTCAATTTGACATGTACCTCCACTCACCCATGGGTACACACTTCCGTACTTTGGGTAATCGCTGGACTGGTACTCCTTCTCCTCATGTGACACCATGATGAGCGTTAGAATAGTTAGGCTCTTGTTTGAGGTATACCCGCAGTGGTAAATTTTTTAGCCCATTCTGTTAGAATGGGCATTACAACGACAGGAGACCCGCTCCTTTTCAATGGGAAAAATGTTTTTAGGCACTCCTACACGTCTCTATCCAGGGACAAAGAGGAGCCTCCCAATTTTTGGCTGCACTGACAAAAGGGCTATACTACAATACACCCTGTTCTTAACAGGCCCTCCTGCACGTCTCAATCCAGGGACAAAGAGGAGCCTCCCAATTTTTGGCTGCCCTGACCAAAGGGCTATACTAAAATACACCCTGTTCTTAACAGGCCCTCCTGCACGTCTCAATCCAGGGACAAAAAGGAGCCTCCCAATTTTTGGCTGCCCTGACCAAAGGGCTATACTAAAATACACCCTGTTCTTAACAGGCCCTCCTGCACGTCTCAATCTAGGGACAAAGAGGAGCCTCCCAATTTTTGGCTGCCCTGACAAAAGGGCTATACTACAATACACCCTGTTCTTCTTAACAGGCCCTCCTGCACGTCTCAATCCAGGGACAAAGAGGAGCCTCCCAATTTTTGGCTGCCCTGACAAAAGGGCTATACTACAATACACCCTGTTCTTAACAGGCCCTCCTGCACGTCTCTATCCAGGGACAAAGAGGAGCCTCCCAATTTTTGGCTGCCCTGACAAAAGGGCTATACTACAATACACCCTGTTCTTAACAGGCCCTCCTGCACGTCTCTATCCAGGGACAAAGAGGAGCCTCCCAATTTTTGGCTGCCCTGACAAAAGGGCTATACTACAATACACCCTGTTCTTAACAGGTCCTCCTGCACGTCTCAATCTAGGGACAAAGAGGAGCCTCCCAATTTTTGGCTGCCCTGACAAAAGGGCTATACTACAATACACCCTGTTCTTAACAGGCCCTCCTGCACGTCTCTATCCAGGGACAAAGAGGAGCCTCCCAATTTTTGGCTGCCCTGACAAAAGGGCTATACTACAATACACCCTGTTCTTCTTAACAGGCCCTCCTGCACGTCTCTATCCAGGGACAAAGAGGAGCCTCCCAATTTTTGGCTGCCCTGACAAAAGGGCTATACTACAATACACCCTGTTCTTAACAGGCCCTCCTGCACGTCTCAATCCAGGGACAAAGAGGAGCCTCCCAATTTTTGCTGCCCTGACCAAAGGGCTATACTAAAATACACCCTGTTCTTAACAGGCCCTCCTGCACGTCTCAATCTAGGGACAAAGAGGAGCCTCCCAATTTTTGGCTGCCCTGACAAAAGGGCTATACTACAATACACCCTGTTCTTCTTAACAGGCCCTCCTGCACGTCTCAATCCAGGGACAAAGAGGAGCCTCCCAATTTTTGGCTGCCCTGACAAAAGGGCTATACTACAATACACCCTGTTCTTCTTAACAGGCCCTCCTGCACGTCTCTATCCAGGGACAAAGAGAAGCCTCCCAATTTTTGGCTGCCCTGACAAAAGGGCTATACTACAATACACCCTGTTCTTAACAGGCCCTCCTGCACGTCTCAATCCAGGGACAAAGAGGAGCCTCCCAATTTTTGGCTGCCCTGACCAAAGGGCTATACTAAAATACACCCTGTTCTTAACAGGCCCTCCTGCATGTCTCAATCTAGGGACAAAGAGGAGCCTCCCAATTTTTGGCTGCCCTGACAAAAGGGCTATACTACAATACACCCTGTTCTTCTTAACAGGCCCTCCTGCACGTCTCAATCCAGGGACAAAGAGGAGCCTCCCAATTTTTGGCTGCCCTGACAAAAGGGCTATACTACAATACACCCTGTTCTTAACAGGCCCTCCTACACGTCTCTATCCAGGGACAAAGAGGAGCCTCCCAATTTTTGGCTGCCCTGACAAAAGGGCTATACTACAATACACCCTGTTCTTAACAGGCCCTCCTGCACGTCTCTATCCAGGGACAAAGAGGAGCCTCCCAATTTTTGGCTGCCCTGACAAAAGGGCTATACTAAAATACACCGACTTGAGGGTTACAGGCCCTACTACATGTCTGTAAGCATGGGTCATTCTTGAACCTCCCAATTTTTGGCTGCCTGACCAAAGGGCTATACTACAATACACCCACTTGAGGGTTACAGGCCCTCCTGCACATCTCTATCCAGGGACAAAGAGGAGCCTCCCAATTTTTGGCTGCCCTGACCAAAGGGCTATACTAAAATACACCCACTTGAGGGTTACAGGCCCTACTACATGTCTCTAAGCATGGGTCATTCTTGAACTTCCCAATTTTTGTCTGCCCTGACCAAAGAGCTATACTAAAATACACCCAGTTCTTGTTTACAGGCCATCCTGCATGTCTGTATCCAGGGGCATTGGTGAACCTCCCAATTTTTTACTGCCCTTGCAATGGAAGATACTACAATAGACCCAGTTCCTCAAAATGGGCACTTTATTTCTAGACAGGGCTTCATGTACGTCTCTTGTCAGGGTCATCGGAGTGTCGCACAATGTTTTCACGTAAAATCTTTTATGTAATCACAAAAAGTTACATACACCAGCTGTATCTCACTATTGGGTATGTGCCCTTAACATTTCCACCCTAAATATTCATTTTGGTGTAATTTTGGAAGGTTTTCTGGACACTCCGTAAAATTGGCGTGAAACTCGGACAACATTGTTCACAGCTGTGACTTTTGAGTGAGAAATGCTTCCAGGGGTCTTCCCCATGGTGTTGCCATGTCATTTCAGCACTCTTCTGAGACTTTTGTGACATTTTTAGGGTTTTTCCAGGCAGCCGGCAGTCATTTCATAAAATTACTCGTGTCTCCCATAGAATAACATTGGGCTCGTTACTCGGGCCGAGTACACGAGTATCTCGGGATGCTCGGCCCGAGCTTCGAGCACCCGAGCATTTTAGTACTCGCTCATCACTAGTTATAGTGCCTGTTACCGGGAAGGTCAACAATTGCATCCATACCTGTCATATGATTCTCAGGGGTATTTTTGAATTTTTGCGTCAGGAGTAATCTCCTCAATGGGATACAGTGATGCAAATACTGAAAGGAATGTTTAAACAAATGTGATTAATCATATGACCTTTATACATTTAAATATACAAGGCCTTCGTTTCTTACAAAACAGCGACCCCAGATGACAGATTGACATCCAACTTAGATTTGAACACTGTCTGTCTTTTAATCTGAATTAGAGAGAAACAAAGGGGTATCCTTAACACTATTTTCAAATAGGATGCCAGTATACAATGTGCCAATATATATTAATCTTACTGGGTATGGATGATGGCCCACTCAGAAAGACTAGAAAGAATGGCCTTCAGGAGTTCGGCGTACCACATTTGTAGTGGTTGCGCCGATGACGCGAACCGGAAGTACGTCATCGACTATCGATCCTATACGTTCCACTACCCGGAAATATGGTGGAACGCATAGTACAGAGCATGCGCGGAGTAACAATGACATCCGCCCATCGCCTGTTCTGACGCGACTGATGCAGTGTCATCATATTGTGCCCAGATGCGTTCCACCATCTCAAAAGAGCAGTGGAGCGTATTGGTATGCGCACTAATATGAAGATAACGATGTATGTTATGTTATAGCAGGGATTATTTCTGGGGCAAATTAGTCAAGTGAAATATAAAAGCCTTTCCCAAAGGGTTATAAACAAGTTAGGGGCAATGTTTAAAGAGTTACAGAGGGAGTATAAAAAAAACTATGGATGCAGTTGGGGCTCCTCTAGGACGTTTAACATGGTAAACACCGAATCAGTAGAGAATCAAACCCGATTTTTAAGCAGCACAGGACATTTCATATGAAATTGACAGGGTATCAGATGATTAAAAACAATAAACAAACATATATATATACAAAAACAGGTTTGAGGATAAGGATAATCAAAATATGACATAACCCTCATATATGTGACTTTAACCTTCACGGTAGATGATATCACTAGGTTTGACCAGTAAGAAATAAGGATCTGTGCCTATCTAAACAACCTCATTATTGACAGAATCTAGAGGGGAGAAAAAAGACAGTTACGCAAAGGAAACAACTGTAAGTCAGTTGCTCATTCATACCTTTAGGATATATACTTTCAAAGTTATAAATCCATCTTGTTTCCTTTTGGAGTAGAATTTTGTCCAAATCCCCCCCTCTCTGTGATGGTCTAATCACCTCTAGGACTCTAAATTTTAAATCCTTTGCACTACCATTGCGGTACTCATGTACATGCCTAGATACTGCGGTGTCTCTTTTATGTCTGATGTCACCCAAGTGTTCACCCAGACGCTTTCTTAGTTCTCTCTTCGTTTTACCGACATAATCTTTTGGACAAGAGCATGTGATAATATAGATAACGCCTTCTGTACCAGAGTTTGCAAAGTCCCTTAGGAAAGTTGACACCAGTGACCGAGCAGGTCACAAGTTTCAAAGGAGACACCCACGGACAAAATTTGCAATGGCCACAATTAAAAGTCCTAGTGGTTCTCATGTTACCTAACCAGTTGTCAGGTGGTTTGGGGGGTTGATAGTGACTATGGACTAACCGATCTCCTATGGAGAGCGCCCTCTTCTAAATGCAACATTAGGGTAAGATGGAATAAACTCTTTTAAGTCTGGGTCTGCGAGCAAGATGCTCTAGTGTCTCCTTAAAGATTCAAGAGCTTCCCTTTTCCCTGCATCAAATGTTCCAATAATTCTGGTTATAGACATTGATTCATCCATCCTGTTCTTATTCGGGGTCAATAAGGAATCTCTGGTTCGGGCCTTAGCATTTTTGTATGCAGAAGAAAGAACTGAACGAGGATAACCTCTTTCTAGGAACCTTTTTTGTAGTTTTTTAGCCTGATCATGAAACTCATTACTATTTGAACAATTTCTCCGAATACGGAGATATTGTCCCTTAGGAATACCCTTTTCCAAGGGAAGAGGGTGAGAGCTCTGCCAGTGTAATAGATTATTAGTGGCAGTTGGCTTTCTGAAGATAGTTGTCTCAATCCGATCTTTTTTATCCTTGGTCAGTAGAATATCGAGAAAGTATAGTCTCTCCCTATGAATTTCATGAGTAAATAGCAAACCTAGAGTGTTCTGGTTTAGCTGTGTCAAAAAAGACTGAAAGTGATCCACTGTATCACAATATCGTCTACATAGAGTCCCCAAAACAATATATGTTGGGTCTACCTATGCATAGGCTCTGCAAAAATGCAGGTGTCCTCCCACCAGGCCAGGAGCAAATTTGCATATGATGGGGCTGCGGAGCTCCCCATCACAGTGCCCCTGAGCTGGTGGAAGAACTTACCCGAGAAGAGAAAATAATTGTGTGTCAATTAGTGATGGGTGAATCCTAAATTACTCGGAATCGCTTGACTCTAGCGAGTCCGAGCACAGGACTCGCTACTCGTTGCGAGTCTAGCGAGTCCAATGTTAATGAATGGGGAAGCGAGTAATAGCGAGTAGTGTGAGATTTACAAGTCGCAGATGTGTCTCGGAAGCTTCAGCCTGAAGCAATCCTAGTTTTGTCATTTATTTGCATTGGACTCGTTTACTTTGCAACTGTAATCGCTGGGAAACTCGCACAGATAAGAGTCCTGTCTGCTCAGTGTGCTGGCTGCCACAGCTCCAGGGTCCTAGAGCCCGCCTGCTGCCTGATGTAGCAGTGCTGAGATTGTTCTCAGTCTGCTCATTCCCTGTGTACAGACATGAATGTCTGTGCACAGAGATGATGTAGCAGAGCTGAGATTGTTCTCAGTCTGCTCATCCCTGTGCATAGACATCTATATCTATGCACAGGGGATGTAGCAGAGAGGACATCGCGTTTTGGACTGCGTCGGACGGAAGAGGATTTTTTTAATTAAAGATGGAGTCTCTAATGGCTTTTTTTTTTATTTCTAATAAAAATTTTTCTCTGTGTTGTGTTTTTTTTAAAACAATTTAATAGAAATTCATGGCGGTCATGTCTAATATTGGCGTGACCGCCATAAATTTCGGGCTTAGGACCAGCTGATAATACAAAGCTGGCTCTAACCTCTTTATTACCCAGCGTGCCACCGCCACCAGGGCCGTTGGAAGAGTGGGGTTCAGCGCCAGAGGATGGCGCTTCAATGAACGCGCCATCTTCTGGGGCGGCTGCGGGCTGCAATTTGCAGCGGGGGGTACCCAGAAAGCTTGGGCATCCCTGCGCTGCGGATTCCAGTCCCCAGCTGCTTAGCTGTACCTGGCTAGAAATAGAAATTGCGCGGAGCCCCACGCATTTTTTTTTAATTATTTAATGAAATTCTGAGATTCTGACTCTGAGAATCTGAGATTCTGACTCTGACTCTCTGAGATTCTGACTCTCTCTGAGACTCTGAGATTTTGAGACTCTGAGATTCTGAGATTCTGACTCTGACTCTCTGAGATTCTGACTCTGACTCTCTGAGATTCTGACTCTGACTCTCTGAGATTCTGACTCTGACTCTCTGAGATTCTGACTCTGACTCTGAGACTCTGAGATTCTGAGACTCTGAGATTCTGAGATTCTGACTCTGACTCTCTGAGATTCTGACTCTGACTCTCTGAGATTCTGACTCTGACTCTCTGAGATTCTGACTCTGACTCTCTGAGATTCTGACTCTCTGAGATTCTGACTCTGAGACTCTGAGATTCTGAGACTCTGAGATTCTGACTCTGACTCTCTGAGATTCTGACTCTGACTCTCTGAGATTCTGACTCTGACTCTCAGATTCTGACTCTGAGACTCTGAGATTCTGACTCTGACTCTGAGACTCTGAGATTCTGACTCTGAGATTCTGACTCTGACTCTCTGAGATTCTGACTCTGACTCTCTGAGATTCTGACTCTGACTCTCTGAGATTCTGACTCTGACTCTGACTCTCTGAGACTCTGAGATTCTGAGACTCTGAGATTCTGAGATTCTGACTCTGACTCTCTGAGATTCTGACTCTGACTCTCTGAGATTCTGACTCTGAGACTCTGAGATTCTGAGACTCTGAGATTCTGACTCTGACTCTCTGAGATTCTGACTCTGACTCTCTGAGATTCTGACTCTGACTCTCAGATTCTGACTCTGAGACTCTGAGATTCTGACTCTGACTCTGAGACTCTGAGATTCTGACTCTGACTCTGAGATTCTGACTCTGACTCTGAGACTCTGAGATTCTGACTCTGACTCTCTGAGATTCTGACTCTGACTCTCTGAGATTCTGACTCTGACTCTGACTCTCTGAGACTCTGAGACTGTGAGATTCTGACTCTGACTCTGACTCTCTGAGATTCTGACTCTGACTCTCTGAGATTCTGACTCTGACTCTCTGAGATTCTGACTCTGACTCTCTGAGATTCTGACTCTGACTCTCTGAGATTCTGACTCTGACTCTCTGAGATTCTGACTCTGACTCTGAGACTCTGACTCTGAGACTCTGACTTTGAGACTCTGAAATTCATGAAATAATAAAAAAAAAATGCGTGGGGCTCCGTGCAATTTCTATGTCTAGCCATGTACAGCTAAGCAGCTGGGGGCTGGAATCCGCAGCGCAGGGATGCCCAAGCTTTCTGGGCACTCCCCGCTGCAAATTGCAGCCCGCATCCGCCCCAGAAGATGGCGCGTTCATTGAAGCGCCATCCTCTGGCGCTGAACCCCGCTCTTCCAGCGGCCCTGGTGACGGTGGCACGCTGGGTAATAAAGGGGTTAATACCAGCTTTGTTATACAAGCTGGTATTAAGCCCGAGATTCTTAATGTCAGGCCACGTTTGACCCAGCCACTAAGAATCTCCAATAAAGGGTTAAAAAAACACAGAGAAAAATTTTTATTTGAAATAAAAAAAAAGCCATTAGGGACTCCATCTTTAATTAAAAAAATCCTCTTCCGTCCGACGTAGTCCAAAACGCGATGTCCTCTCTGCTACATCCCCTGTGCATAGATATAGATGTCTATGCACAGGGAATGAGCAGACTGAGAACAATCTCAGCACTGCTACATCATCTCTGTGAGCAGGTGGGCTCTAGGACCCTGGAGCTGCACAGAGAAGACAGCTGGACTCGGCTCGCAAAGAAACATCAGTTACTTGCGAATTTCCCTGCTATCACTGGCACAGTAGCCGAGTCTAATGCAAACAATGGCAATCCTAGTTTTGTCAGCGTTTGCCAATGATTTGCATTGGACTCGTGCGAGTAAACGCTGGGAAACTCGCAGAGTACCGAGTCCTGCGAGTCCCTTACTACTCGCCGAGTAACGAGTCCTAGCGAGTAGATTCGCCCATCCCTAGTGTCAATACAAATTGCAATGAGTCCAAGACGAACTGATTATGTGCAGAGAAATGGTTTCCTCGTGCTTTTAGGAAATACTTTACTGCCCCTAATCCCAACTCATGATGAATCGAGCTGTATAGTGATTTAACGTCTATTGATGCAAAATATACCTCCTCTCCCTTGGTGATCCCATCCAACTTAGCTATCAAATAGCTGGTATCTCTGATATAGGACGGTAAGGAGATCACAAAAAGCCTCATGATCTTGTCAAAATAAACTCTGACATTCTGAGTGATGGAGTTGATACCCGAAACAATAGGTCTTTCCTTAAGGGATGTTAGAATTTTTGGAAGGGCATAAAAAGTTGGAAGCATAGGATTATCTTGAATCATAAATTTCATTTCGTTTTTCGAAATGAGTTGAGCTTCTAAACCTTTTACTAGAATCTCGTGTAGTTCATCAGCAAATGTTTTGGTTAGGTCAGTTTTTAGTTTTCCATAGAAGGAGGTATCAGTCAAGAAGTTGAAACACATGGTGGTATATACATCATGATCCATTATGACTAGATTTCCGCCCTTATCGGGCAATCAGGTCATTCTGATATAAATCAATTTATCCTCATTGCCGATTTCATTCAAAAGTCACGTGTTCTGTGACGCTTGAATGATGTCGAAACAACATCATTGCGTGTGACACTACAAACGATCAACGATCATTTGACTGATCATTCATCATTTAATTTGAGGACAGGACCTCAAATCTATTGTTGGACGCCCGGTGGACACGCAGCATCGCTGCATGTGACACCGGGAGACGACCGATAAGCCAGCTCCCGGCGCCTCTCAGCAAGCGCTGGCAGCTGGTATCCAAGGTAAACTGCGGGTAACTAGACAGCGCACGCTGCCTAGATACCCGATGTATACCTTGCTTACCAGCCTTCTCCGCTCACCGGCTGGTATCCAAGGTACACAGTGGTGCCTAGTTACCCGCAATTTACCTTGGAGTCCAGCCTGCTCCCACTTACCGCAGCCTGGCAGCGAGAGCAAGACATCATGGAAACGATATTTAAATCGTTTCCACGATGTCTCTGGTCCATTGATCGCTGATGAGTCTGCCTGTGTGACAGCTCACCAACGATCTGAACGACATTGTTAGTGATCGCGTGTGCATGTGATCGCTAACAATATCGTTCTTCAAATTGATGAGTGTGACGTGGCCCTTAGGCTTTGTTCCAACTGAGCGTTTCAAAACTTGTAGATGGACAAAGGACCTGTTTTTTTGTTCATGATTTTTTTAAATTGTTTTAATTGGGCTCTTTTCTCAAGGATCCCTAGCTTGTAGGTAAATGTATATACCATCTCCTACTCCTTCTGATGAGCCTTGCATATAAGTTAAGGTAAAATTCGTCAAGCACAGAGAAAATCACCTTTTTAGAAAAAACACCACTAGAATATGCAAAAATTACACGTATGTACTCTTGGGGCTAGAAGACAGATACCTCTAATCTGAGTTAAGTTATCTGCCCATAAGTCTTATTTTTGGTTCTGTCTTTCTTCTTATTTGCTGTATAAGTGATACTGTATATTGTGCTAAACTGGTGGCATTACCTGTAGGGCCAGCTATAGGGATAGCCACCGTTGTGTGGGGGCACCAATAAACTTTTAGGGTATCTTTACACGCCGCTACTGGCGGGTGGATACAACCGGATACATGCGAGAAATGTATCATGCATCGGCAATATACCCCGTAGTAGCGGCGTGTGAAGACGGTAGTAGCCACCCGGCAGTAGCGGCACCTGTTTCCGAGCACTGCCCTGAAACAGGTGGCTTCACAGCCGATTGTAGCGACCTGTATCGGCATGTAAAGAAGCAACAGAAGGGATGTCTGGACACCAGCCTGTGTACCTGGTATGTAGCTGGGGCGTGACACAGGCTCCGGGTTACCGCGCCCCATCAGCGATCATTGGAGGAAGCTCCTGCATTACGATTGGTAGACGCTGCATAGGGAGGCATATTTAAGGAGATGACCAGTCACACTACACAATTGCTCGAGCGTCATGTATTAAACAGCCTCCTGCGATGCCTGCCCAATCATGATGTTCTTGCTTTGTCCTATCAGCGTACGGACGTCTCGTAATCCACAATTGTAGCACGCCTATGTGTTGTCCCTGCTGCACCAGGTCCGCCCATATTAGCTTGTTGTAGCGGTGTGTAAATGAGGTAAGGTGCTCGGCAGAAGGTAACTTGAGACACCCGGCGGTGTATCTAGAGATAGATGTAACCTACTGTAGCGCACCTTGTTGCGGCGTGTAAAGATGGTGCGATTACCGTTTGCAACCGTTTGTGCGTGCTCGTGCACGTGAAGTAGCTGGTTGTATCCACCCGCCAGTAGCAGCGTGTAAAGGTACCCTTAGGGTGTTGTGAAAGCAAGAAACTCAAAACTAACCAGAGTAGACTGATTAATAAGAGAAATTAAAAGGATTGACACTGGTATACCGTGTCCTGGAGATACTCAAGAAAGACGCAGCAGTCAGAGTCTTTCAGAGAGAGAGTCACATCAATTATTTAAGGGTACAGTTTTTATATCATTTTCAAGGTTCTTAATACATAACAAAAAGTGATACCTAGCAAAATGGTAAAGAAAAATATGCGAAATTTGCTCCATAATCAGTGTAAAATCATCCAATGCTGTTACTAATCTATATGATAAACAATACTAAATTAATTAGTGCGACTAACAGACGGAATGTCTGCCAGGCATCCACATGTCTATGGTCCACTGACGTTAGGACCATTTGTATGATAAAGACAAGGACAGAACCTTCTATCATTCTTCTAACCTTCAACTATGTTCACATAATAATTATCTTTAGGGCTTCAGTCTATTCAGAGTTCAGAGCGAATAGATATGATAAACTAGGAGTGGTTCATAGTTAAAAAGAGAGAACAAGATAGCTGACAGTGAGTAGTACATGATTGCTTCTTTAACAGTGTTATCACCTCCACTGCCAGGCAGTAACAGCATATAGGGGCAGACTTTAGAAAGGCAGAGGCCTTTTTTTGACTGTATATACATACGAAAATGTCCAACGTGTAAGCTACTCCGATTATTGTATATATCACTTGTATATTGTTTGTACACAAAGTTTGGGTCCAAAGACCATTTTAAAGAGTTTATTAATAAAGTGATTCTTTATAAATGTACCCTTGAATTGGTAGTTCAAAAACCTTTAGACCTTATAGAAGTTCGCTTATCTCTAAAGTTGAATCCAAGGAAACTTTAAGCTAATGTATTGGCCAATGCATATGAGCCCAATAACCACGACAAGGTGCATCTCATATATCGGGACCCTAACTTCAAATGCCTCTATGTGCGATTAAAAATCTGTGTGTGTTGGCAGGGGGGATTGTAGTTATAGAGGAGGTGATTCCACAATGGTTAAAGGGCAGGGTGCACAGACAGAAAAAACAATATACATTTAACAAAAGACTGACTGGTACACCAAACTATGTTTACAGGTGCTAGCCAAAAAAAACATGACTATAAACATTATTCAGCTGTACACTAGAACACTTAGAAATAAATAAGAAGACTATGGCTGTGCATTACTGCCCAATTGATATGGAGGAGGAAAGACCATGGCAGTGCTGAATAAACCAATGCAGAGTTCTTCCTGTGCTCCTGGCCTAATACATGGCAGTACACCTTATGCACTATCATAGGTTGTACAGCAGAAGACCACTGTGTGTATTTATATCGTTTTGGTGACATGATTGCTATTTGAAGGGAGAAAACCTCTGTTCTTACATTACATTGGATGTATATCAAGGGCTGGATTGTAGTGTGATCATGGGGCCGGCTGTCATGCCCCCACCATGCCCCTGTTTGTACAGAAGTATTAGGGGCTGGAGTGTAGGATGATCATGTAGCCCCCAGCATACACACCCCCACCACACCTCTCTTCTCTTTGTAGAAGCATGACTGGAACTGCTCTGTGACCTATTGTCGTCTGAGGGAGGGGTGAGTGCTGAGGAGCAAATATGATTATATTGATTTATAATTGATCTAGACATCCTAGAACCGCTGTGTACAGCTCTGCTTCATCATGTAGGGGGGCAGGGACGGTATAAAAAAATTATCTCCCCGGAGTTCCCCTTTAAAGAAACTTTCTCAGCTATTATTCAACAAGAATTATTACATACACAAGAAAATTAAAGGATTAGTGGGAGCTCACTCTTCTCTCCGAATACTCCATCGCCCAAACCCTATTCCAGTGTTAAACCCAATTTATAACAGAGAAATGTCAATTTCTCTTTCCACATGTTCCCTGGATGCTTAAAATATAAACTTGCCACTTCAGCAGCTGCATTGCTACAACATATATATAATTTATTTAATATCAATATCAAATCCAACATTTAGTTCAAGATGCGATAAACATAAAAGAGACAGCATGCTCACACAGGTTTCAGGTGTCTCTAAGGTACAATAGCCATCTGGCCATTTGGACATGAAAGGAAAGCCTGTGCAAATGAGAGCAGGCAAAGAATGCCAGGTAACGCCAGGTCAGTGGAGCTTATCAATAGTT
The DNA here is from genome assembly GCA_033576535.1 of Allobates femoralis. Taxonomy (NCBI): domain Eukaryota; kingdom Metazoa; phylum Chordata; class Amphibia; order Anura; family Aromobatidae; genus Allobates; species Allobates femoralis. The sequence goes on from JARQOC010000006.1 coordinate 143,456,992, forward strand.
TATACTGTTTTATGTTCAGTGAAACATGTTAATATCATTGACAAACACTTTTCTCACCTCATGTAATATATTTAAACTATGAAAAGTAAGAAATGATAAACTTGTGTTTATAAATAGTTCTAAAAAGTCATAAAGGGTCCTGTATACTAAACAAGTCAATGCAATATGCACATGGGACATTTTCACACTAGTTCTGTAGTTTTGCTATTATGTTATTTTCACGGCAATGATATCATGATGATTTCATGATGATCTCCGGGTCACCCAGCTAGTCAAGCCTTTTACACCATGCCAGGAGCATGGTTGAAAAGGCTGCTGTCAGTGTAAAACTGACAGATATAATCTATCTGCACTGCTGGTGAATTGCAATGGATTATACCAGCGATCAGTGTAATAAAAGGTAATGTCTCATATAGGGAATAAGTAAAAAAAATTAAAAAAAAGCTTTAAAAAATTGTAAAAATATAAAATACAAATCGCAAAATAATGAGGAAAAAAAGAAAAATATAATACAAACTAAATATGTATATCTACGTTAAATAAGAAATAAACAAAAAAAAGGCTGACAAATATAGGATCCAATAACAGATAAATAAAAAAGCTATAGCTCTGAAATACAGCAATGCAAAAAAAATATTTTTTTTTCTATACAATTGTTTTTATGGTGTAAAAGCGTAAAAACATAAAAAATAAATATAATTGTGGTATCGCTGTAATTCTACTGACCTAAAGAATAAAGGTATTTTATCACTTTTATGACATGGTGAATGTCATAAAAAATTAAATAAAAACAATTCCTGAATGTTGTTTCTTCTATATACTGCCTCAAAAAAGCAGAATAGAAAGTTATCAAAAAGCATTTAGTTGCTCAAAATGATGTTAATAAAAACCGTAACTCATACCACAAAAAACAAGTCCTCCCATGACAGTCAATAGAAAAATAAAATAAACTAGACTCTTCAAAATTTGCTTTTGTAAAAAAAAGTGCTTTAGTTTCATAGTAACCAAACCTAATAAAAGTTATGTAAATCTGGTATTGCTGCAATAACACTGACCCGAGGAAAGAAGCCACCTAATCACTTATACTACAAGGTGAGCAGTGTAAAATATAGTAATAAAGCCAATTCTTAATCTGCTCTCTATTTATCTCTATTTATCCTGCACTTTAATTTGAGCACTTATATCAAGGTTACAATGTAGATCTCTGATAAATGTGGCTTAGACAAAGTTTCCAATGAAAAGTTCACTGTAATGAGGCAGATGAGGTCACTTTGAACTCCTACAGCCTACAAGTGCCTCAGTGTGTTTGCTAAAAAAACAAAAAGAAGTCTGGATTGAAGAATTTCCGAACTTGACCCCAGGAACATCCTGAAAATTCACTCACAATAAGTATGGATGGGGCGACCAAACTGGCCTTGTAGTTGAAATCACTTGGGACTGCGTAAACTGTGTCCTATTAGTTGTGGGTTTAACTGGGAGCTAGCAAATGAGAAGGTGTCAAATGAATCGTGCTAGCGAAAAATTTTGCCCCAGCACACAAGAATGGGACAAGTGTGTGAAATTACTTACAGGGGTATGTCATATGCAAATGAGCAGTTTGCCCAACAAATTATAGAATCAGCCACAATGGTTCTTTGCAATTCCCCCTACATTTCCTCCCTCATCTCTGTCTATCACCCTACCTGTTCTCTACTCTCCACAAGTGACTTTCGACTAACATCCACACTAATCCATACTTCCCACTGCCAGTTCCAACACTTCTCCCAAGCTGCATCAATTCTCTGGAATGCTCTACCCCAAGAAATTAGGACTAATCACAACTTGCACAGTCTTAGGCACTCCCTAAAAACACATTTTTTAAGTGTGGCCTATCATGCTCTCTAAATGAAGATATTTAAATGTACTGTAGCCCATTCACTTTTTCTCTGAACATAATTCTCTGTAAACTCCACCAAACCCAAAAGCATTACAAAGAATAGCTGGTGACTTGCTCATGCAGCTTCTATCTAATTCCCATTTCTTCAAGATGACTGGACAATCATTGCAAATATGTACTATACTGTGTGACCCCACCTCATTGTAGATTGTAAGCTCTTATGAGCAGTGGCATCATATTTTATTTTGTATTTTAAATATATTGTATTTTTCATAATATATATATATTAATGATATTTATTTAGAAAATTTCAACAGTATAACAGGGTAATGGAGAAAAGAAGTGGAAAAACAGTTCTTATAGAAAAACAACATTTAATAAACCAGAAACATATAACACTACAATAGAGATTATAAGAACAATGTTGTCAGATGTGTAACAGGTGATTTAAATAGAGGATATAAGCGGTGGTGTAGTAATAACAGAATAAGGTGCATCTACATGAGGAGGGTACAATGTGCAAAGTTATTGGCGGGGGAGGTATAGGAGTCAGGGCGGACCTGACTAGAATAGTCAGAGTTACTAAGCGATTTAGTGGATGTCTAAACTTCAAATGAAAGCTAAGCGCGGGGTTGCTAGTGAACGAACGGGTGAGGAGCGGGGGGGAGGGTCCTACCTGCTGCGCCCGAGCCGGTCTTTCAGTCCTGGGAGCCGGGGGGCGGCAGAGGAGAGGAGGGAATCAGGAAGCTTCCCTCAGTTACCCTCCTCTCCACTGGGGGTCAGCTGGGGGCCCCCCTGCAGGCTTGAGGGCCCCCTAACCAGTCGGGGTCCTGGTGCAGCTGAACCAGCTGTACCACGGTAGGTCCGCCCCTGAGTGAGCTTCTTTTAGAATTTAACTACAAAATTATATCAAGATGGTATAAAACACCAGACATGCTGGAGATGTAACATGGAGAAAGGCACTCCGTCCCACATTTGGCTGGAATGCACAAAAATCAAACTTTCTGGGAGAAAATTAGAAAACCTTAAACATAGACATTCCATTAATGTCAAGTTTCATTTTTACTCAATCTCTATGCCTCAAATTATTGTATTTTTTATAACTGTGTTAAACTTTATAACTAATTTGGTAACATGGAAATCTTACTGGAATATGTAATAGCTTCCTGTTGAATATGTTGTGGCACTACTATGTAAAAAACAATTAAAGCGGATTAATTATATTATTACTATAAAGGGGTTCAATCACCATATCAGTCCTGGTTACATAAACCCCCATGGAAAGCATGTTTTCACAGTTGACCCACAAAGCCAAGATTGGCAGAGCTCCACCTCGGAGCACCCAATTCTAACAATGGGCCTTTAGCAGCTTCTTTAAGACAGTTCATCGCACAGCCAAGATGGCTAGAGATCCAACACAAATCACCCAATCTTGACAATGGGGCTGCAAAAGCTTCTTTACCACAGTTCAACCTGACAGCCCAGATTGCCTGAGATAAAACACAGAGCATCCATTTTTGACAATGGGCTTCTACAGCCTCTTTACCCGTTCACCCTTACAGCCAAGACTGCCCGAGATCCACCACTCTTGCATCCCTGCTTGCATACAGATTGTTTAAGAGCTACTCTACACTGCCTTCTGCAGGTTTGGGAAAGATTAAACCCACAATATCTGGTGCACAGTGACTACTGCTTACATTTTTTTAATGAAGCCACAGAGCCATCTGCACACTGCCAAGAGGTATAATTTTTTTAAAAACTAAGGCCACACACCCTGCTGAATAGTGGTGAAAGGTGGAGAGTAGTTTTGCTACTGACAGTCTCATTCCCTTTGCCTTTGTGCATCTTCCCAATGCTGTTCACAAAAATATCAATGGGACCCGAATCATTTCTTTTGACAAAATTATTACTCAAAGCAGCAATCCCTGTCTGAATACAACAGCTATAAATAATGGAATAGCACATTATTGTGACTGCTTCTTGTCATTAATGGTTGCATGTTTAAGAGTCACCCAGGTGCAAGACAACACCCCTGAACTGTAACTACATGGGTCAAACCTAACACTCAGTGCATTCACGCACACATACAGTATGTACATATATATATATATATATTATATATATATATATATATATATATATATACATTTATTTATTTTTTTTTTTTTTCTTTGGAGATGTTACCAACAAACCCAAGATATGTTACACAACTTTGTCTTCCAAGCAGGCTGCCATGAGTGAACACAACAGCTATGAATAGGGCCGGTGTCAGCACCCAGCGCACACAGGCCAGTGCCTGGAGCCCTGGAAAAACAGGGGAACCCGCTCGCTGTTGGAGACACCATCCGTGATGCTTGCGTGATAGTGTACCCAGCAGTTGTATTGAGCCCAGAGTAACTGTCTCTCTCTACCCATTCCAGTGTGCTATGTTCTTTCTCCCAGCGCTGTGTGACGAGGACCAGTGACGTCAACTTTGGGGTAGTGCTGATCTCCTGCATCACTGGCACACAATGCAGGAAAGGAGAACACAGCGTACACTGGCAAGCACAGGAGGAGAGCGCACATGGGGAGAAAACAGTGTACGGGGGAGAACACCCAAGAGGGAATGCACTGCATGGGGAGAGAGAGAACAGGGGGAGAGGGGAAGAAAAGCACATGGGGAGAGAACGCACAAGGGTAGTGGGTGAAGAGAGCACAAAGAGGGAGAACAACTGGCAGGGGGAGGATTAAACGTGGGAGAGAGCCACAGCACCGGAGGGGAGAAGACAGCACATGGGGGAGAAAAACATCACACCCGGAATGAAGAAACTACACAAGTGGAGAAGAAAGCACACAGGGGAGAAGAGAGCGCAAAGCAGAAGAGAGTGTGGTGCCCCACTAGTCAGTGCACCACCCAGACTAGCATGTGTGGTATCCCGGTCACCAGAGGATGATAATGTTAATCTGAGGCCTCATCCCTGCATTCATACACTTAGGTTAGAGGACCTTTTGGTTAACCCGTTGCTAGTGAACCAATCCCGGTGGGAGGAGCTAAGGTGTAGTGAAAGAAGCGGGAGTGACAGTTAGTGAGTCGTGAGGAGAGTGAAGTGGAGAGTGCCTTTAAAGAAAGGCAGCCCAGACAGAATGTGGATCCCTGGCTTGAGCAAGCCCAGAGCCGCACCGTCCTGAAAACCGTTTCAAAGGCAACACAGTCCAAAACGGAGAATCGGCTCCAAATGCGGTGCAGGAAAGTTTAACTCTGAGCCGCCAAACCCGGTATAGCCCCAACACGCATGTCCCCACCAGGAACTCCAAACCAGGTTGAGCCCCTTAGGGTACCTTTACACACTGCCACAGGGGGTAGCAACAGGTAGCCATCGCACGTGCACGCACGCGTTTTTAACAGTGGATACCGATCGCTGATGCCGCATATACACGCCGCCACTGCATGCTCCACTGAAGACATCTGCGTTCCCCGGAAGTGCCGACAGCTCCTGCGGCTTACTTCCTGTTGAATACCTTCCCTGTTTTACACACTGCTACCACAAAGAAATATGGGCGTACATATTTCGCGCCGCAAGTACATAGGCGTGACAGAGTTGTGTATTACATGACACTCGTACGGTGATTGGACAACGCAATAGCATCATGATTGGCCAGCCTGCGCAGGAAGGCTGGCAAATACATGACTCCATTGCAAATGTGTAGTGTGAATGGTCAGCTCTTTAAATATGGCGCCCTGTGAAGGGACAGCCAATGATAACACAGTAGCCCCCACCAATGATCGCTGATGGGGCGTGGTATCCATGATGCTGTGGCACGCCCCAGGGATTTCGTAGGCCACGCAAATACCTTGCCTGTGCCCTGATTACACGTCACCACCATAGGTATTGTGCCTTCCTGTTTTTGAGCACTGCTCAGCAACAGGTATTCGAAGGAACTGCAGGGCGCAGGGAGGAATTTCCCGATTTACACGCCGCCATTTCGTAGTGATTTCATGGCAACAGGCACAATTGTCCCCGATGCCCGGCAGTTTCTGCCTTCCTGTGGCGGCGTGTAAAGGTACCCTTAGAGAGAGAAGGCTAACCTCTATATACCCAATGGGCCTGGTAGGAAGAGGGCTCCGTGCAGGGCTGCGCACGGATAGTAAGGAGAGCGCAATGAGTAAAAAGGACAGAAGTTGTTACTAGAAGGAACATTGTAGAGGGCCTCAGAGAGACTTTGCATCCTTTGGTGACTACCCGGCCAGCTACCCGTGACTGTGTGACTGTGTACCAATGAGAACTGCCTTGACAAGTTGCCAGTAAATACCCGTGCAGAGCAAGAAGGTCTCCTGTGTCTCATTTCTACCAAATTGGTCACCTGTGTTCCAGTCTTAAGTAGAAGACTGCGCTTCTCCCGGTGCGAAACCCTTTCTTTACCTCACTGCTCTGGGGACTTCATCCGGCTGCCTACCCATCTTCCCCAGAGGTCTGCTGGCAGCGTTAGTGCCATCACCAGATATTGCAGGTGGTGTCACGTTAAAAAACTTTTATTATTTTATTTTTAGTAAACCCCTTTTTGATGACCACCAGGGCCACGGATTCGGGCACCGGCCACCAGTGACAGTCCCTTAAAGCCACGCCCGGGATCCGAGTACCCCGACCCTGGGGTGTGTCAAGAGCACAGGTCGAGAAGAGAGCATAGTGAGGAGGAGCACACAGGGGGTAGAAGAATGCCCAGGGGACAAGAGTTACATCTTTTTGTGTGGTGTAATCTGAGGAAGGGTTCATCCCGAAACACGTAATAAACCACCATCTGAATTCTAACAGCGTGAGTCAATGTATTCCTTGGGACAGGAGGGCGGTCCATGATTCCCATTTACCTATACACTTTTGGCAGTGCCAGCTCCCGGTTTTGGTGGGCCCCGGGTGAAACAGTCTCAGTGGGCCTCTTTAACACATACTATAATTCATGAATATAATATAGAAGCTGCAGGCTGCGTATATGTAATATAGAGGCTCCTGGGTGAGCTGTATATATAATATAGAAGTTGTTAAGGGTTGTATATATAATATGGAGACTGTTGGGCTGTATATATTATTTGGAAGCTGTGGCAGCCCAGCAGCAGCCTCCAAATAATATATCCAGCCCAGCACAGCCTCCAAATAATATATATAGTCCAGTACAGATTCCATTTCATATATACAGCCCAGCACAGCTTCCAAATAGTATATATAGCCCAGCACAGCCTCCAAATAGTATATATAGGCCAGCACAGATTCCATATTATACATACAGCACAGCCGCAGTCTCCAGATACCTCAGCAGCAGCCTCCGTATACCCCAGCACAGCCTCTATATACCCAGGCACAGCCTCTATATATAGTCCGCACAGCCTCTATACAAAGTCAGCACAGCTTCTATATGCAGTCAGCACAGCCTCTATATACTTCATACAGCCTCTATATACAGTCAGCACAGCCTCTATATACCCTAGCACAGCCTCAATATACAGTCAGCACAGCCTCTATATACAGCCAGCACATCCTCTATATACAGCCAGCACAGCCTCTATATACCCCAGCACAGCCTCTATATAGTCAGCACAGCCTCTATATAGCCAGCACAGACTCTATATACAGTCAGCACAGCCTCTATATACAGTCAGCACAGCCTCTATATACCCCAGCACAGCCTCTATAGTCAGCACAGCCTCTATATACAGTCAGCACATTCTCTATATACAGTCAGCACAGCCTCTATGTACAGTCAGCACAGCCTCTATATATAGTCAGCACAGCCTCTATATACAGTCAGAACAGCCTCTATATACAGTCAGCACAGCCTTTATATAGAGTCAGCTTAGCCAATATATATACAGTCACCACAGCCTCTATATACAGTCAGCAGAGCCTCCATAGTACATATAATCCCCCATCCTGCTGCTCACAGTAAAAAAAAAAAATGATCATACTCACCTTCCATCCGCTCCCCCGGTGCTGTGTCCTCCTCAGATTCTTTCCCACCACGTCCTGATAGCAGCAGGCTCCCGGGACTGTGGAGCTTCCTCCTCCTTCCTGCAGCAGTGGGATGAGGTGGCAGGGTGATAACTCATCACTCTGCTACAGTAGGTAAAGGAGGAAGCTCCATTGCTCCCTGGAGCCAGCACATGGGTAATATGCAGCAGATGCAAAGTAGCCATGTGCACTGGGAGTGCAGTGGAGCACTCAGCTCCTTGCTGAGTCTGCCTGATTAGCCCCTTGTTCACAGGGCTGTCTGTCCCTAATGGGCCCCTGGCTGTCAGGGCTGCCTGTCCCTGATGGCCAGTGGGCCCACCCAGCAGTTCAGGGCACCGGCTCTTGCCCAGGTAGGCCGGGTGCTGACGCCGGCCCTAACTTTTGGATTGTTCAGCATGCGGAGGGTCTGCTGCAGACCTTATAGCTTGACAGCTATAGTTGTCACAGGTATATGAGGGGTTGTGACGTCTCAAAACCCAAACAGGTGAGCAGTTTTAACAACTTGCTATTGCACTAAATTCCACAGAAAAATGCTATTGTGCGCCTTTCCTTTTCAGTGCTCTTTTCTAAAAAGTAGTTTTGACCACATATTAGGTATTGGTGTACTCAAAAGAAATTGTACAACAAAGTGTATGGTGAATATTCTTTAATCATCCTTGTGAAAATAGAAACTTTGTATAAATTAACATTTTTTAAAAAAAAATGTTTTTTTTTTTTTCATGGCTCAGCGTTATAACATTCTGTGAAGCACCTGGGGATTTAAAGTGCTCAGCACACTTCAAGATAAATTCCTTAAAGGGTCTAAATGCTCTCCAAACTTGACTTGGCTTCCACAAACTATTGCAGCCAATTTTTCATTTGAAAATCAAATGGCGCTCCTTCCCTTTTAAGTCCCGTCATGCACCCAAATAGTAGTTTTCCACCACATATGGGATATGTGGTTATGCAGGAGAAATTGCATAACAAATTGCATCTATCAATTTTTTCTGCTACCTGTGTAAAAATAAAAAATTTGGAACTAAAAAACATTTTTGTATGAAAAATTAGATTTTTTTTTTTTTATTTTCACGGCTCAATGTTATAAAATTGTATAAGGCACCCTGGGAGTCAAAGTGGTAACAACACATCTAGATAAATTCCTTAAGGGGTCTAGGTTCCAAAAAGTGGTCATTAGTGTGGGTTTCCCTTGTTTTGGCACATTAGGGCCTCTCCAAATATGAAATGGTGTCCACTAACAACTCCAGACAATTTGCACAGTTCAAAAATTAAACCTCACTCCTTCTCTTCAAAGTCCTCCTGTGTACTGAATAGTAGTTTGCCAACATATATGGGGTATCGGAGTACTGAGGAGAATTTGCACAAATGTTGTGGTCCATTTTCTCCTATTACCCTTGTGAAAATGATTTGGGAGTAAAGTAACATTTTTGTGGGAAAAGTAAAATTTTCATTTTCTCCTTCCACATTGTTTTAAGGTGTCGTCACACGCTTCAATTTGTTGTTAGCGATCTCATGCAAGCGAGATCGCTAACAACATCATTCACATCGCTGTTGAGCTGTCACACAGGCAGACTCACCAGCGATGTGGACCAGCGAGATCGCTGGTAACCATGGTAAACATCGGCTTAGTAGGCGCCATGCGGCGCTTAGTAACCTGATGTTTACCATGGATATGAGCTCCCAGCATAGGCTGTGCGGCGCTGGGAGCTCATTCATTGTTGGTCTCTGGGTGTCACACGCAGCGAAGCTGCGTGCCCAGCGGCGACCAACGATAGATTTGAGGCCCTGTCCTCACATCAAACGATCAATGATCAGCCGACTGATCGTTGATCGTTAATAGTGTCACACGGAATGATGTCATTTCGACATCGTTCAAGCGTCACTAAACACGTGACTTTTGAACGATGTTGGCAACAACATCGTTACGTGTGACAGTACCTTTAGTTCTTGTGAAGCACTTGAGGGACTAATAAACTCTTTTAATGTGGTTTTGAGCAGTATGAGGGGGTGCAATTTTTAGGATGGTGTATTTGGGTATTTTTTGACACATAGGCCTCTAAAAATTGCTTCAAATGTATTTTTGTCAATAAAAAAGTGATTTTGCTAATTTTCTTGGAAAAAATTTGAAACTAATGATAATGTTTCTAACTTTTCCAACTTCCTATAAAAATTTATGTTACAGAACCTGTGCTGATGTAATGTAGACACGTGGTAAATGTTATTTATGAACTATTTTGTATATACAGTGCCTACAAGTAGTCTTCAACCCCCTGCAGATTTAGCTGGTATGATAAGATGCCAATAAGTTAGAGCCTTCAAACTGCAATCGAGAGTAGGATTTATTAACAGAAGCATAAATCTTACAAACCAAAAAGTTATGTTGCTCAGTTGAATTTTAATAAATTTTAAACATAAAAGTGTGGGTCAATTATTATTCAACCCCTATGTTTAATATTTTGTGGAATAACCCTTGTTTGCAATTACAGCTAATAATGGTCTTTTATAAGACCTGATCAGGCCGGCACATGTCTCTGGAGTTATCTTGGCCCACTCCTCCATGCAGATCTTCTCCAAGTTATCTAGGTTCTTTGGGTGTCTCATGTGGACTTTAATCTTGAGCTCCTTCCACAAGTTTTCAATTGGGTTAAGGTCAGGAGACTGACTAGGCCACTCCATCACCTTGATTTTTTCCCTTTTGAACCAGGCCTTGGTTTTCTTGGCTGTGTGCTTTGGGTCGTTGTCTTGTTGGAAGATGAAATTACGACCCATCTTAAGATCCTTGATGGAGGAGCGGAGGTTCTTGGCCAAAATCTCCAGGTAGGCCGTGCTATCCATCTTCCCATGGATGCGGACCAGATGGCCATGCCCCTTGGCTGAGAAACAGCCCCACAGCATGATGCTGCCACCACCATGCTTGACTGTAGGGATGGTATTCTTGGGGTCGTATGCAGTGCCATCCAGTCTCCAAACGTCACGTGTGTGGTTGGCACCAAAGATCTTGATCTTGGTCTCATCAGACCATAGAACCTTGAACCAGTCTGTCTCAGAGTCCTCCAAGTGATCATGATCAAGCTGTAGATGAGCCTTGACATGACGCTTTGAAAGTAAAGGTACCTTACGGGCTCGTCTGGAACGCAGACCATTGCGGTGGAGTTCGTTACTTATGGTATTGACTGAAACCAATGTCCCCACTGCCATGAGATCTTCCCGGAGCTCCTTCCTTGTTGTCCTTGGGTTAGCCTTGACTCTTCGGACAAGCCTGGCCTCGGCACGGGAGGAAACTTTCAAAGGCTGTCCAGGCCGTGGAAGGCTAACAGTAGTTCCATAAGCCTTCCACTTCCGGATGATGCTCCCAACAGTGGAGACAGGTAGGCCCAACTCCTTGGAGAGGGTTTTGTACCCCTTGCCAGCCTTGTGACCCTCCACGATCTTGTCTCTGATGACCTTGGAATGCTCCTTTGTCTTTCCCATGTTGACCATGTATGAGTGCTGTTCACAAGTTTGGGGAGGGTCTTAAATAGTCAGAAAAGGCTGGCAAAAGAGATAATTAATCCACACATGTGAAGCTCATTGTTCTTTGTGCCTGAACTACTTCTTAATACTTTAGGGGGACCAAACAGAATTCTGGTGGTTTGAGGGGTTGAATAATAAATGACCCTCTGAATTAACTTTTAACGCTTTAAAAAAAAAAAAAAAATATATAAAAAAATTATTTTTGGCTGCAGTGCATTTCCCACTTCCAAGCTGATCTACAGTCCAAATGTCACAATGCCAAGTTAATTCCGCATGTGTCAACCAGCTAAATCTGCAGGGGGTTGAAGACTACTTGTAGGCACTGTATAACTCTATGGTTTAAGGGAATAAAATGTGAGAATGTTAAAATTTCTAAAAAAAAATTGAAGGATTTCCAATTTATTCACCAATAAATGCAACAAATATCTTCCAAAATTTACCACTATTATTAAGTATAGTATGCCATGAAAAAGCGGTCTCAGAATCACTGGAAACCGTTGAAGCATTCCAGAGTTATTACCTGATAAAATGATACTGATCAGAAATGAAAAAAAAATGGCCTGGTCAGGAAAGGCAAAACCAGGCACCGGGGTAAAGGGGCTAAAGGCCACGTTACACACCGAGATATATTGGTCACAGATCTCTGGTTGCAGTGAAATCATGGACACATTATTCCATTGTGCACAGCCACAAAATGGAGCAATGTGTCCATGATTTCACTGCAACCAGAGATCTGTGACCAATATATGTGTGTGTGTAACGTGGCCTTTAGTCTCCATATCCCACCAACATCTACAGCTTTGAATCTGAGGTTACATTCATTTTTAGACAATAATTTCGGCTATTCATATACATAAATTTGACTTACAACTATTTAGCATATGATAGTTATGCAGATTTTGTCATGCTACTGCATAGTTACTGTTTTGCTCCTGATGTTTGAAAAATCTTATTCTTCCTGTATACTAGAAAATTACATTCTATTCTCTCATTCCCTAAGAGCTCAGTGTCTAATTAGGATGATCTCCAAGCAAACGGAAACTGGTTCAAATTCAGGAGCAGCCATGAAGAAGATTTCCCAAGTAAAGAGAAACAGTATAATCCAGCTCATCGACAGTGTTCTTTTGCTCAAGAAAATTGCCAAACTGCATCATGTGAGTGCCATGACAGTTGAACGAATACAAAATTATATCCGTCCATCCATTTAAAAACCAAAAGTTGGGAGTCCAGGCAATATATCGTAGTCAATAAGTCGGCTCATTACAAGGCCTATGAATTCTGGCTCGACAAATATAGCAGTGGAGGCGGGTCAAATTTTTGTAACAGTGAAATTATTATTATTTATTAATATAGCGCCATTAGATTCCATGGCACTTTACATATATAAGGGCAAACGAGGACAAGAACATAAAATGATGACAATCAGAATGTACAGGTACAGTAGGGGAGAGGACCCTGTCCATGAGGGCTCACAGTCTAAATGGTAAAATAAATGATGACATGTAAAAGTACAACTCGCCTTGCAAAAACAAGACCTATGTCTATAGCCGACGGGAAAGTAAAATAGTTCTGGCTCTAGGAAGAAGGGGGATGGAATGGGAAAAAAAAAATGCCTGGCTGTTAAGGGGTTAAAAACAATTTTTGTCTGAATTCTGGGATAATCAATGAATTGGGGCATCAAAGTTATTAATTTTTTTTATCCTGTCTCCACGCAACATTCGGGAAGCTTTCCCAAATTCAAAAGTGATGATTCCACATTTGATGTATAGAACAAGTACATGAAGCCCTTCACCCAGCACTGTCCTCTGACCACACCGCCTGCCGACACAATCCCCTCTGATCACATCGCCCACCGATACAACCCCCTCTGACCACACCACCCACCAACACAACCCCCTCCAACTACACCGCCTGCCTCACCCACACAACCCCTTCCAACCACACCGCCCCCGACACAACTCCCTCTGACCACTGTGCCTGCCCCGCCAACACAAGCCCCTCCGACCACACCGCTCGCCCCACCGACACAATGTCCTCCGACCACACCACCCGCCAACATAACCCCCTCTGATCACTCCACCCGCCCTGCCAACACAACCCCCTCCAACCACTCCACCCACCCCGACGACACAATCCCCTCAGACCACACTGCCCCCGACTACAGAAACCTCTGGTCATTGTGATGGTGGGTATCTATTAACCCCTTCCTGACTCTTGACGTAATACAACGTCAAGGGTTGGGTCCCAGTGTTTGATGTGAGCACCAGTGCGCTGCTCACATCAAACACTCACCATCTCAGCTAATCTCATCAGCTGAGATGTCAGGCTCACAGCACTGATCGGATCTGGGATCTGATCGGTGCCGTTAACCTTTTATATTGCACTGTCATTCACTGACCGCATGATCTAAAGGCACCGCGGCGGGAAACGCTCCATTCACCGCTGTGACTGGAGATCCTGTGATAATGTTAAGAGATCTCCGGCCATCACGTTATATCTTCCAGGGTCTCGGGAAGATTCTAGGCTATCAACGTTCGCTTTCTGCAAATGGTTGGCAAGAGCTGCCAGCCACTCACAGTGCAAATTTGGGACAGGTCCTGATGTGCTGCAGCTCATCTGTATCTATCAGAAGCGATTGGACCCTGCAGCAGTGAGGCCCCCTATGGGGATGTGTAAAATGAAGAATGAATGAAAAAATAAAGTTTATAAAAATATGAAAAAAAGAGAAAAAAAAAAAAGTTCAAATCACCCCCCTTTTCCCCCATTCACAATAAAAGCATTAAAAGAAAACTAAAAAACATACGCATATTTCGTATTGCCGCATTTAGAATCATTAGATCTATCAAGATATAAAATCAATTAATGAGAGCCGTAAACTGCGTAACGAAAAAAAAGGTCCAAACGCTAAAATTCCGTTTTTTGGTCACCGCAACATTGCTATAAAATGCAATAAAAGGGGATCAAACAGCGCATCCACCCAGGAATGATATCATTATAAACGTCAGCTCAAGACGCAACAAATAATCTGTCACACAGCCCCAGATTCCAAAAAACTAGGACACTGCGGAGCGCAGAACATGGCGCAGAAAGTGCAATTCTTTTTTTTTTTTCTTCAAACTTCTGAATTTTTTTTCACCACTTACATATCACTAAAGGTATACTCGTACTGACCCGAGGCATCACACCGACACGTCAGTGTTACCATATAGTGAACATGGCGACTAAAACACCCAAAAAACAAACATGTAATTGTACTTTTTTGCAATTTTACTGAACTTGGAATTTTCTTCCCATTTGCCTGTACATTATATGGTAAAATAAATGATGTCATTCCAAAGTACAACTCGTCCCACAAAAAAAACAAGTGTCATATGTCTATATTGATGAAAAAATAAAAAAAAGTTATGGCTCTTGGAAGGAGAGGAGCAAAAAACAAATGGAAAACGAAAAATTGCCGGATGGTGAAGGGGTTAAGGAGGATGAGAGGACTCATTCCTGTTGAATATGGTCCATACAGGATGTTCTGCTGGAATAAGTGTGAAGAGCTCAGGTGCAGCCAAATGTTTCCAAGCTCCAGGACTTCTCACAACAAGCAGAAATGTAGAAGATGTCATGTGCAGGGCAGGGAGAGTCTCAGCCCTCCACCATCCATCATTCCAACCTTGGAGAAATGGGCAGAGAAGGCCGAGTATGTGCGGTCACTCAGGACCCTGCGCCGGTGTGAGAGGAGAGACACCGGGAGAAATCCACAGCAGACATTTCATACAGAGAAAACACGTGATAAAGAAGCAAACAAGGAACCGAAAGAAATAACAGAGTTTACTGATGATGGAACAAGCAACTCCACAGACAGCGGCTCTGGCTTCACAGCAGACAGTCCTTCCAACAACACGTTCTGCAACGCCGACATCCAACAGTCAATAGAAAAAAGCTTCACCGAGCAGTGTAAGCTCAGTATATGACCTTCAGTCTCACAAACGGAATGATCCAATAGGGGTCTCAAGCAGAGAAGACAACTCCAGCCATGATGGCCATCATTCACAGGATAGTCGTCTGGCATCCTCTCAATTTTATATCTGTGGTTAGAGATGTACATGATGGGGACTCCAGGAATCTTACGGATCCACCTCTTCAGATCTTGGTCCACTGTGTCCACTATGTAACATTTGTGCTGCGTCACCCTCTGCACCAGACAGTCATTGGCATAGGTTCCCTGGTGTGTGCACGGGAGGCATTCAAATGTGGGATCCTTGGCGATCCTGAGTGTGACTCTGTATTTCTGCCCCAGTTTCTCCAGTTCTGCCATTACACAGTCAGTGATACAGGGAACACACTTGGCATACAGACAGTCCATCATTGACTGTACCAGGTCCAGCTTGGCTTTAATGGAAAAATTGATGAAGTTGGTGTCCACGAGGATATAAGGCTGTGGTCACAGTTGCCATGCATTTTTTTTATTGATTTAACAAAACTCATGCTTTTTTTCATGTCAGCATGACTTTTGTAAGGTGTGTGATGGCTCCCTGCGTTTTTGGGTGCGTTTTTGAATCTGCACCTAAAAATAGTGCTTGTAGTATTTTTTTGTGCATTTTGAAAAACGCATGCGTTTTTGTAGAAAACGCATGCGTTTTTATAACATGGGTTCCTATGGGAAACGCATGCAAAAACGCATCTACAATTAGTAACTTTTAGTGCCATTCAAAAATGCATGCGTTTCCCATAGGAGCCCATGTTAAAAAAACGCATGCGTTTCCGGAAACGCATGCGTTTTTTTAACATGGGCTCCTATGGGAAACGCATGCGTTTTTGAATGGCACTAATTGTACATGCGTTTTTGCATGCGTTTTCCATAAGGCCCCTTATTAAAAAACGCATGCGTTTTTGGATATGCTCCAAAAACGCATGGGACAGTCACACATGCTTTTTGGCTATTAGGGCATGCGTTTTTTAACATGGGGGCCTATGGGTGCGTTTTTTACATGCGTTTTTGAAAACGCAGGTCTCCAAAAACGCATGTGAAAAATGGTACTGTGACCACAGCCTAACACGGGGTCCAAGATTGGTGTTATACTGGAAAAACCGGACCGGCCGGCTACTTACCGCTGCCTCCGCCGGCGCCGGCTGCAGACTCGCTCCCCGAGTCTCTGCTGCTTTTTCCGGAGATTCCCGAACACTGACAGAAGCAGTGAATAAATTAACTTCCGTCACTGCTCGGGAATCGTCAGCAGCAGAGCGAGTCTGGCTGACAGCAGAGTTCAGCTCAGGTCATAATGACCTGAGCTGAACCCTGACTGTTTAGTCATTTCTCAGCTCTGCTACATCCCTGTCTGTCTAAGCACAGACAGGGAAGTAGCAGAGCTGAGATTGTGTTTTGGACTACGTCGGACGGAAGAGGATTTTTTAAATTAAAGATGGCGTCCCTAATGGCTTTTTTTTATATTTCTAATAAAAAAAATTTTCTCTGTGTTGTGTTTTTTTTAAAACAATTTAATATAAATTCATGGCGGTCATGTCTAATATTGGCGTTACCGCCATAAATTTTGGGCTTAGGGCCAGCTGATAATACAAAGCTGGCCTTAACCTCATTATTACCCAGTGAGCCACCCGCCACCAGGGCCACTGGAAGAGCGGGGTTCAGCGCCAGACGATGGCGTTTCAATGAATGCGCCATCTTCTGGGGCGGCTGCGGGCTGCAATTTGCAGCGGGTGGTGCCCAGAAAGCTTGGGCCTCCCTGTGCTGCGGATTCCAGCCCCCAGCTGCTTAGCTGTACCTGGCTAGACATAGAAATTGCGCGGATCCCCACGCATTTTTTTTTTATTATTTCATGAAATTCATGAAATAATAAAAAAAAAGGGCTCCCCTATATTCTTGTGTCTGGCCAGGTACAAATAGGCACCTGGGGGTTGGGGGCAGCCCGTCACTGCCTGCTGGATTCGGCTGGTTACAGAAATACGGCGAAGGGGTTAATAAAGATGCAGTCCCTTTTTTAGGATTGTTTTATTGATTTTTCAGAAAAAAAATGATGTGGGCTTTGCCGTATTTCTAGAAGATATCACACAGCTGGGAGCGCAGCTCCCTCCTGCACAGTACCGCCGGCATATTAAAGGTTATAAAATTGATGGGCAAAAAAACGCATGTGTGTGAACATGGCCTGACATAGGCATTTTTTGGGCTGTTAAAAAAAACGCAGGTGCGTTAACGCAGGGTGCATTTGAGTGTACATGCGTTTTTCACCTGCACTTGCGTTTTTTTCCCCCAGTCCAAAAAACACTGCATGCAGCGTTTTTTGGGTGCTGGAATAAAACGCAGGGGTGGTTTCCTAAAAACGCATGCGTTTTTTTAACATGGGCCCCTATGGGAAACGCATGCGTTAACGCAGATGCCTATATGTGCCCTGCGTTAACGCATGCGTTTCCCATAGGGCCCCCATGTTAAAAATATGCATGTGTTTTCTAAAAAAACGCATGCGTTTCTATAACATGGGGCCCTATGGGAAACGCATGCGTTTTTAAAAGGCACATTTATGCACCCTGCGTTAACGCTTACGCTTTTGCCTGCGTTTTTGGTGAAAAAATGACTAAGTCCAAAAACATTGCAAATCCTTTCAGACACACAAGGGACATTTTTTAGCACTCCTAAAAAAACATGTGGTTTTAGGAGTGCTAAAAAAACGCAAATTGTGTGAGAACAATGCCTGAGAGTGTGTTTATGTGTGTGAGTGTGAGAATGTGTGAGTACGTGAGAGTGTGTAAGAGTGAGTGTGTGAGAGTGAGTGTGTGAGAGAGAATAAGTGTGTGTGCGTAAAAAAGTGGTAGACCAGGTCAGGTATATCAGTACAAAAGGGGCCCAGCATGGGGCACACTACTACACTATGGGGGCCAGGATGTGGACATTACTACAAAAGAGGTCCAGGATGGGGGACATCACTAGAAAAGGGGACCAGGATGTGGACATTACTACAAAAAGGATCAGTATTGGGACATTACTACAGTGGAATCAGGATGGGGATGTCACTACAAAAGAGGACCAGGATGAGGGACATTACTACAAAAAGGGGATCAGTTTAGGGGATATTATTACAATATGAGGACCAGGATGGGGGCATTACTACTAGATGGGGACCAGGATGAGGAACATTACTACAAGAAGATTGCCGGGAAAGGGGACATTTCTACAAAAGGAGATCAGGATGGGGCATTACTACAATATAAGGACCAGGATGAGGAACATTAATAAAATATGGGGACCAGGATGGGGCATTACTACAAGGGGACCAGGGTGGGGACAGTATTACAAGATGAAGCCCAGGGAGAGAGCATTACTACAAGAAGGGAATCAGGATGGGGACATTGCTACATGATGAGGACCAGGATGGGGACATTACTTCAAGATGGGGACATTACAACATGATGAGGACCAGGATGGGGACATTACTACAATATTGGGACCAGGATGTAGGATATTACTATAGGATGGGGACCAGTATGGGGACATTACCACAAGAAAGGAACCAGGATGGGGACATTACTACAAGAAGGGAACCACGGAGGGACATTGCTAAAAGAAGATCAGGATTTGGACATTACTACATTGAGCAAAAAATTCTGGTATTACTAAAAATGTCACTTAATCCTGCAAGCAATGCGGACCCCCGATATAAATTTTTTTCTGTGTGTGGCCCACCAACCCAGCCAAGTTTGAGACCATCATAGTAAATATCAAAGTAAATGGCAAAATCTACAAGAAGTCCTAGAGTATAAACGGATCCTAACTAGTGATGAGCCAACACCTAAGTTTTCGAATTTCATTCAATACGCCAAATCGAGGTGTGTTCGACGAATTGTTCGTCAAATGTTCGTTGAACACCGTCGAAACCCATTGGAATCCATGGCAGGCAACAACAAACACATAGAAAACACCTTCAAAAGTGTGCAAAAGCTGCCAAACTACTCAGAATAGACAACAAACACCAGGAAAAGTGACAACAATCTACCACAGTACAAAGTAGGTCAGTGATCTGTTTAAGCAGGTTCGGCCAAACTCAAAGCTCATGCAAGTGCTCCCATCAATGTTTTGCCCCGCCACACAGGTGGGACAACTATAAGTTTCGTGGAATATTTCCTAAAAAACTAGTCAGGTAGGTCAGTGAACTGTTTTGGCCTAGTGGACCGGATAAACTCAAAGTTCATGCAAGTGCTCACATCAATGTTTTGCTCCACCACACACAGGAGGGACAACTATAAGTTTCGTGGACTATTACAGGAAATAATAGAGATGTAGGTCAGTGACCTGTTTAGGCCTAGTGGGCGGGATAAACTCAAAGCTCATGCAAGTGCTTCCGACAATGTTATGCCCTGTCACACACAGGTGGGACAACTATAAGTTTCGTGAAATATTTCCGAAAATACTAGTCAGGTAGGTCAGTGACCTGTTTAGGCCTAGTAGGATGGATAAACTGAAAGCTCATGCAAGCGCTCCCATAAATGTTATGCCCCACCACACAAAGGTGGGACAACTATACATTTTGTGGAATATTACCGAAAAAACTAGTCAGATAGGTCAGTGACCTGTTTAGGCCTAGTGGGCTGGATAAACTGAAAGTTCATGCAAGCACTCCCATCAATGTTATGCCCTGCCACACACAGGTGGGACAACTATAGATTTTGTGGAATATTACTGAAAAAACTAGTCAGGTAGGTCAGTGAGCTGTTTAGGCCTATTGAGCCAGATAAACTGAAAGTTCATGCAAGTGCTCCCATCAATGTTATGCCCTGCCACACACAGGTGGGACAACTATAATTTTCGTGCAATATTACAGGAAATAAAAGAGATGTAGGTCAGTAACCTGTTTAGGCCTAGTGGGCCGGATAAACTCAAAGCTCATGCAAGTGCTCCCGTCAATGTTATGCCCTGTCACACACAGGTGGGACAACTATACAGGTACCTTTACACGCCGCGACGGCAGGCTGGATACATCGCGCTACTTCGCGTGCACGAGCACGCCCGAACGGCTACAAACGGTCAACGCACCCTCTTTACACGCCGCCATAAGGTGCGCTACGCTACGCTACATCTATAGCTAGCTACATCGCCGGGTGTCTCAAGTAGCCAGCTGTAGCGTAGCGTACCATGTTTACACACCGCTCCAACAAGCTACTACGGGCGGACCCGGTGCAGCAGGGATAGCACATAGGCGTGCAACAATCTTGGATTACGAGCCGTCCGTACGATGATAGGACAGCGCAATATCATCAGGATTGGCCAGGCATCGCAGGAGGCTGATTAATACAGCACGCTCGAGTAAT
Organism: Allobates femoralis; assembly: GCA_033576535.1. NCBI lineage: Eukaryota > Metazoa > Chordata > Amphibia > Anura > Aromobatidae > Allobates > Allobates femoralis. The sequence continues at coordinate 143,477,662 of JARQOC010000006.1, forward strand.
TGTGTAGTGTGACTGGTCAGCTCCTTAAATATCCCGCCCTATGCTGCGACTACCAATCATAAAGCAGGAGCGACCTCCAATGATCGCAGATGGGGCGCGGTAACATGGCGACTGTGTCACGCCTTAGATACATGGCAGCCACATCGCCGGGTGTCCACAGTTGCCTTCCGTCGCTTCTTTACACGCCGATACAGCTCGCTGCAATCGGCGATGTTGCCTTAAGTTTATGAGCAGAGACCATAAACAAATGTATCTGTCGCCGGCTGTAGCGTCGCCTCTTCAGACGCCGCTACTACAGGCGATATTGACGCTACAAGCTACAATTGTAGCTTGTCGCGCGATGTTTCCAGCCTGCCGTCGCGGCGTGTAAAGGTACCTTACGTTTTGTGGAATATTTCCAAAAATATTAGTCAAGTAGGTCAGTGATCTGTTTAGGCCTAGTGGGCTGGATAAACTGAAAGCTCAGGCAAGTGCTCCCATCAATGTTATGCCCTGCCACACACAGGTGGGACAATTATAAGTTTTGTGGAATATTACCGAAAAAACTAGTCAGGTAAGTCTGTGACCTGTTTAGGCTTAGTGGGCCGGATAAACTCAAAGCTCATGGAAATGCTCCCATCAACATTATGCCCCACCACACACAGGTGGGACAAATATACGTTTCGTGGAACATTACAGGAAATAATAGAGATGTAGGTCAGTGATCTGTTTAGGCCTACTGGGCCAGATACTCAAATCTCATGCAAGAGCTCCCACCAATGTAATGCTGTGCCACACACAGGTGGGTTAACTATAAATGAAAAACTAGTCAGGTAGGTCTGTAACCTGTATAGCGCTGGTGGACAGCAGAGATTGACCAAACAATGCTTTTGAGGGCCTAAAAACTGTTCATGTGCATACAGCACATTTGCCAAAACCTGGTTTGATGGCCAAAACCGGTTTACGGAAATATTAATGGAGTTGTAGTAATCACTGCTTTTAAGCACCCAAAAATGGTGGATATGAATACAGCAAATTTGTTAATTACTGGTTCGATGGACAAAAAGGTTATATTCAGAAACAGAAGCAGCAGTGTCAGGGATTGGTATTGAGCTCAGAGAGCCCTACTCAAGTCAAGCAACAAACAGCAAGCAGACCCCAACAAGAGTCTCCATTTTTCAAAAAAATTAGGCACAGCCAACACTTACGTGGCATCAATTGCCCCATAATTGAAATATTGAAGTGGGGAGTTTAATGCAGCAAATTGAAAAGTACACAAGCGTTTAGTCTCCCCAGGCTGACATGGTGGAAATGTCCTTGCAGATCCATGACTTGTTCATCTTCATCAGCACACTACCAGCAGCACTGAAGACATGTTCAGAGAGAATGCTGGCTGCGGGGCACGACAAAATCTTCAAGGCATGAGTGGTGAGCTCAGGCCATTTTTCCAGTTTTGAAGCCCAAAATGTACAAGGGTCCAGTTCCACAGTCATGGCATTGATATTCAGCTGTAGATACTCCTGTACAGTGGTGGATTATAATGAGGTTAATCTGGGTGTAGCCTCGAGACCAATGCTCTGGGGGCCCAGCAGCCCAGGTTAAATTCCCCCATTATAATCTGCCACTGACTGTCCGCACCACTGCTGCCATAGCTACCGCCCTCTTTCATCCTGTATGTCATGATGTGCAGGAGGAAGTAGCAAAAGGACCATCGGTGCTGGAGGAGGGAGATGCGGCCCGCCTACCTCACTGCGTGCCGATGAAGAGCTGCTCATTCAGCCTGCTTGTTATGCTCACAGCTGCTTTCCAAGGCCGGTGTCAGCACCCGCCACCCAGGCAAGTGCTGATGTGCTCCGAGTCCTAGGCGTTGTGTATTTGCCCTGACAGGGCTCTCTCCTGTATGCTGCCCCCCCTCACTCTTCCTTCTGATCTGTGTTTTTGCAGATGCTGATAGCAGTGGCCAGCTGTACAGAGATCTTTATTGTCTGCTGCAGGAAGATCTAACGGCTCTGTACAGATGGCCACTGTTATCAGCGTCTGCAAAAACACAGGTCAGGAGGAAGAGTGAGGGGGCAGCGCACAGGAGAAAAAGCAACGGGGGCCCAGGGGCCCCTGTCAGGCCAAATACACAGGATAAAGAGCAGGGGGGTCACAGGAGCCCTGTCAGAGCATATACATTGGAGGCAGAGCAGGGGGGCATAGGGGCCCCCTGTCAGGTCAAATATAGTGGAGGCAGAGTAGGGGGAGCACAGTGGCCCCTGTCAGGGCAAAGACACTGGAGGCAGAGCAGGGGATGCACAGGGGCCCCCTGTCAGGGCAAATACATTGGAGGCAGAGAAGGGGGGCACAGGAGCCCCTGTCAGGGCAAATACACTGAAGGCAGTGCAGGGGGGCACAGGGGCCGCCTTTCAGGACACATACAATGGAGGCAGATTGGGGGGGCACAGGGGCCCCCTGTAAGGGCAAATACACAGATTAGGGGGAAGACAGGGGAGGCATGGGGCCCCCTGTCAGGGCTGAATACACAGGTTAGGAGGAAACACAGGGGGCGGCTGTGCACAGGGACCCCCTGTCAGGGCCAAATACACAGGAGGAAGGGAATATTTTGTGTATTTGGTGGAGATCAATAGACAGGTGGCGCATAGCATTACCTGCTGGTAATGCTATGCACTACTCCGACCAGAAACTAAGTTTCTGCCGGATCCTGCAGGCTCAGGGGCAGACACAAGTCTGACCCTAGCCTAAGGCCACGTGCACATGCGGAGTATTTGGTGAGTTTTTTACCTCAGCTTTTGCGAAGTTATGTTCACACAAGACGCTTTTGCTTTGTTTTTTAATTTTTTCATTGGCTTAATCAAATACATGTCAATAAAAAGCTGAATCTTTTTTTACTGCCAAGCGATCAGGTGTTGCTGCATAAAATACATCCTATGTGAACATAGCCTTAGGCTGCATAGTCACGATAAGTAAACGCACGTTTTGGACACATCGTCAAAAAATGCTGCGCTGTGCATAGAAGCATGGTGGATGGAATTTGCAGAAATCCCATCCTCACTATGCTTCATTCGATCGCAGCCTGTGGTGCAGGTTGCCGGCATACCACTTCTCCGCAATATGTTCATTTCATGCTACGTAGTGAGAAGTGGCTATTATCAGGTGCACGTAAGGAGAGTCACCCAGCACCCGCTGCAGATGGTGAGAACAGGGCAGCAGAGGTCTCCCTTTCTTCACCCGCGGGTTCCTTCAGGTCCGGAGGCACTGTGTCCAAGAGGCAACACCTATTTTGCATGTTTTTTCATCATTTCTTTCATTTGCTTTTATTGCTTTTATTTATTTTTTTGACTGAAATGGAACACAGCATAGTTTTTGCAACAAGTAAGGCGATGTTCAGACTGGGCGCGTTTGCTCCATTTTTAGTGCTGCGTTTTTGCATGGAAAATACAGCACTTAAATTTATTAATTTATTTTCAGCAAAGTCTGACCCGTCACATGACCCGTCATATGACCAGTCACATGACTCGTCATATTGGGGGGACCCACAGAGTCTAAACAGCCCAGGGCCCTGGCTACCCTTAATCCGCCCCTGCTCCTGTACCATCCTCTCTAGGCGTTCACTGTGTATCAGACTTGTTCTCTTTTCTGGCGTTGCAAAGGATGGTTTAAAAAAGGGTGAAACAATTCTACAAAATTGCTTTTACCAGATACACTGTTACTGTTAATGTTTGAGGGATGACGACTCTACGTTCCCTGGGTTGGAAAGGTAGAACTGCGATATTCACTATGTGCACCAGTGGTGTTTTGGGGAAAAGCAGTACTTAGATTGTCTAAAAGGAGTTGATACTCCTGCATGCGTGCTTTAGGGATGGGCGAATCTACTCGCTAGGACTCGTTACTCGGCGAGTAGTAAGGGACTCGCAGGACTCGGTACTCTGCGAGTTTCCCAGTGATTACTCGCACGAGTCCAATGCAAATCAATATCAATCCTAGTTTTGTCAGAAACGCTGACAAAACTAGGATTGCCATTGTTTGCATTAGACTCGTGCGAGTAATCACTGGCTACTGTGCCAGTGATAGCAGGGAAACTCGCAGATAACTGCTGTTTCTTTGCGAGCCGAGTCCAGCTGTCTTCTCTGTGCAGCTCCAGGGTCCTAGAGCCCGCCTGCTCACAGACATTATGTAGCAGTGCTGAGATTGTTCTCAGTCTGCTCATTCCCTGTGTACAGACATGAATGTCTGTGCACAGAGATGATGTAGCAGAGCTGAGATTGTTCTCAGTCTGCTCATTCCCTGTGTACAGACATGAATGTCTGTGCACAGAGATGATGTAGCAGAGCTGAGATTGTTCTCAGTCTGCTTATTCCCTGTGCATAGACATCTATATTTATGCACAGGGGATGTAGCAGAGAGGACATCGCGTTTTGGACTGCGTCGGACGGAAGAGGATTTTTTTAATTAAAGATGGAGTCCCTAATGGCTTTTTTTTTTATTTCTAATAAAAAATTTTCCTTGTGTTTGTTTTTTTTAAAACAATTTAATAGAAATTCATGGTGGTCATGTCTAATATTGGCGTGACCGCCATAAATTTCGGGCTTAGGGCCAGCTGATAATACAAAGCTGGCCCTAACCTCTTTATTACCCAGCGTGCCACCGCTACCAGGGCCGCTGGAAGAGCGGGGTTCAGCGCCAGAGGATGGCGCTTCAATGAACGCGCCATCTTCTGGGACGGCTGCGGGCTGCAATTTGCAGCGGGGGGTGCCCAGAAAGCTTGGGCATCCCTGCGCTGCGGATTCCAGCCCCCAGCTGCTTAGCTGTACCTGGCTAGACATAGAAATTGCGCGGAGCCCCACACATTTTTTTTTTATTATTTCATGAATTTCAGAGTCAGAGTCTCAGAGTCAGAATCTCAGAATTTCATGAAATAATTAAAAAAAAATGCGTGGGGCTCCGCGCAATTTCTATGTCTAGCCAGGTACAGCTAAGCAGCTGGGGGCTGGAATCCGCAGCGCAGGGATGCCCAAGCTTTCTGGGCACCCCCCGCTGCAAATTGCAGCCCGCAGCCGCCCCAGAAGATGGCGCGTTCATTGAAGCGCCATCCTCTGGCGCTGAACCCCGCTCTTCCAGCGGCCCTGGTAGCGGTGGCATGCTGGGTAATAGAGGTTAGGGCCAGCTTTGTATTATCAGCTGACCCTAAGCCCGAAATTTATGGCGGTCACGCCAATATTAGACATGACCGCCATGAATTTCTATTAAATTGTTTTAAAAAAAACACAACACAAGGAAAATTTTTTATTAGAAATAAAAAAAAAGCCATTAGGGACTCCATCTTTAATTTAAAAAATCCTCTTCCGTCCGACGCAGTCCAAAACGCGATGTCCTCTCTGCTACATCCCCTGTGCATAAATATAGATGTATATGCACAGGGAATAAGCAGACTGAGAACAATCTCAGCACTGCTACATCATCTCTGTGCACAGACATTCATGTCTGTACACAGGGAATGAGCAGACTGAGAACAATCTCAGCACTGCTACATCAGGCAGCAGGCGGGCTCTAGGACCCTGGAGCTGGCAGCCTGTACAGAGGAGACAGGATCTTATCTGTGCGAGTCAGCGATTACTTACAAAGTAAACGAGCAATGCAAATAAATGACAAAACTAGGATTGCTTCAGGCTGAAGCTTCCGAGACACATCTGCGATTTGTAAATCTCACACTACTCGCTATTACTCGCTTCCCCATTCATTAACATTGGACTCGCTAGACTCGCAACGAGTAGCGAGTCCTGTGCTCGGACTCGCTAGAGTCAAGCGATTCCGAGTAATTTAGGATTCGCCCATCACTAGCGTGCTTCCCTTTCCAGGGCTGGAAACATTTGGCCAAATTTACTCTTGTACCGGGGATCTAACAGTGTGGCAACCCAGTAGTCGGCATTACTTTGAATTCTAACAATCCGAGGATCATGTTGCAGGTAGTGCAGCAAGAAGGCACTCATGTGTCTTGCACATCCAGGAGTCCCAAGTCCTTGTTGTGCTGGTGGCGGCGGAGTAATTGTCACGCTTAGGAGGCCAGGGAGCTGGACATAAGGGGTTAGGGGAGCCTACTCTAGCCCTGATACTGGGGTCCCTGGCTTGCTCTGATCTCGGAGGTACCTCTAAAGGTGAGGAGGACGAGCCACCAGCCTAAGTCCCTAAAGCTCCTGAGAAGCAATAGGCATAAGCCCCTAACTCCACTCACAGACCCAGCAACCTCCAAGGGAAAGAAAACCAGCAGCTTCAGATCAGCGTCTGCAATCCACAGGTCACAGAGCAGAAGTGAACTGAATCAGTGACATCAGGTGGATGTGAGCTGACCCATTTAAGGCTGAGGGGTGGGGAGCAGCCAGCCCAGACACACCCATCAGTTCACCAGAGCATGTGTCATATCTACCACACAAACATGCATAAACCTCACCTGCATAGCTGCACACTTACTATGGAAAAAAGGCTAGGCTCACCTGCAGAGCCGCACACTGAATAGGAAAAAAAAGGCTCCATTTAACCACAGCAACAACAGCACCCATGAGCATAAGACAGCCCATACTTAACAGTAACATTCTCACTTGCTTCCTCTATCCTCTCCCCCCAACCTTGCACATCAGAAATGTGATCGCAAGTGGAGGACCTAGAATAGGTGAAGGAGGCAGAATCAGAGGAGGAACTTCTACATACAGAGGTTTGATTTACAACCCGTGGAGATGGCAAAACTTGTACAGCAGCCCCTTCTCCTGATGTCCCCATAGTCATTCAGTGCCCAGTCAGCGACATGTAACGCCCCTGTCCATGCTTACTCATCCAGGTGTCTGTGGTGAAATGCACCCTTTCACACACAGAGTTTCTCAAGGAAGTGGTGATGTTGTGTGCAACCTGCTGGTGTAGCACAGGCACAGCTTTCTTCAAGAAGTAGTGGCAACTGGGCATCTAGTACTGGGGCACTGCGACGGCTATAAGGTCTCGAAAATCCTCTGTATCCATCAGCTGGAAAGGCAGCATTTCTGTAGCCAACAGCTTGCAAATGGTGAAATTCAACCTCTTAGCTTTGGCATGGGTAGGAGGAAATGGTCTTTTACTTGTTCACATCTGAGGGACCAAGGGCTGGCTGCTGTGCTGAGACAGGGTTGTGTAGGGTGTCCCAGACAAACTGCTGGACTGTGAGGGATGTGCAGGTGGACATATTATGTCGCATTCATAAAAAGGTTGTGCTCTCGATGTCTGACAGCGCTCAACACCAGCAGTAGTTTTCACTTCCAAAACATCTGACGACTTGTCAATCACACTGGCAGTTACAAGTAAAGAGGTGGAAGTTCTGTGGCCTAAAGCCTGTGTGACAGCTGTCCCCACAGTCACAGAGGATGAAGACGCCACAGATGCACTTGATGGGGATGTGACGGTACATGCATGAAGTACTTAAACTATTGATTTTTTGGCCTCTACTCAGATTTTGTATACAAATTTTGCAGATAAAATGAGTTGGGTAATCCTTAGCGATCTGAAAAAAGACCCAGGCTAGACAAGGCTTAACGCCCATGCGACCTGCAGAGCCACCATGGTTTCTGCACACATGCAGAGTTCTGGCTAAGGACGCAGTTGTTGATGTGCTTTCAGGACTCTGTCTCTGTCCAGGAAGCTGCAACTTAACCTCATCACTAGCATCCTTCACCACCTCCTCTGCTGAGCTCAACTGCCTGCCTGTGGGTTGACAGTAAGTGGGATCTCCAACCTTATCATCACCCTGTGTGTTCTCACTCTCGTCGTCCTCAGAGCCAACCTTTCTTACCCTAAGCGCAAAGTCAAGTTGTCGTTCCAATCATGTATCTGAGTCTCATCATCATCTGCCTCATTGTCTCCACCAACAGTTTGGGAATGAGGCTGTACATTATGCTCGGACCCTTTTCCATCTGGGCCTGGATCTAACTCACAAAGATTTTGGGCATCGATGCAGATCATTTCCTCATCTTGACTCACTGAAGCTTTGGAGCAGACCTCTGATTCCCAGGCTATAGTATGAGTGAACAGCTCTGCAGACTCACCCATCTGTGTTAACCCATAGTCAGTAGGGTGGCTGGAGACTTATGAGCTGTGAGGAAGCAAGTGCGATTGGGGTGAGACCTCTGAGGACTGGAGTGTTTGTGATGTGTAAGAGAGCCCACTTGATGGAGCGCTTGATATCCATTGAAGCACTTGCTCTTTTTGGGCCTCATCTACAAGTTTTAGCGATGCTCTGCTGCGTAAGAAAGGGAAGATAGCAGATCGTCCACGAAAAGGAGACATTTTAGTTTGGCTTGAAGACGGTATTTTTTCAGCAGATGTTTCTGTTACTTTAGCACCTACCCCACAGAAACAAAGATTTTTACCCTTTCCAATATGCCTATTCCCCTTTCCACTATCAGCAGTCCTTTTACCACTCCTATTTGAGAGTAACTAATTGGCAACTCTGTTGTTGTTGTTGGCACAAAAAATTATGGATGTAAAAAAGACAGAGCTGAGTGGCCAAACAGTGGAACTACCCTAAATAGATTTTGGTAAGTAGGTTTGGGCAGATGCAAAACAAAAATATTTTATGCTCTGTGTGGCGGTATATTTCAATAAAACACTGTACCACAGCTACCTAGTCAAACTGTGGTACTACCCTAAATAGATTTTGGTAAGTTGGTTTGGGCAGATGCAATACAAAAGAGTTTTCTGCACTGTGTGGTGGTAGATTTCAACAGAATAGTGGATCACAGCTACCTATCCAAACCCTGCTACTAGCCAAAAAGGATTTGCTTGGCTAGATGCATTAAAGAAAGGCTAGTAAACACAGGAGGTGTAGCTTTCTTCACAACAGTGCTACATCACTGCCTGATACACACTGCTGCTAGCCAAAAAGAATTTGCTTGGCTAGATGCAGTAAAAAAAAGGCTAGTAAACACAGGAGGTGTAACTTTCTTCACAACAGTGCTAAACCACTGCCTGGCACAAACTGCTACTAGTCAAAAAGGATTTGCTTGACTAGATGCAGTTAAAAAAGGCTACTAAACACAGAAGGTGTAGCTTTCTTCACAACTGTGCTACACCAATCCCTGACACACACTGCTATTAACCAAAAGGATTTGCTTGGTTAGATGCAGTAAAAAATGGCTAGGAGGTGTAGCTTTCTTCACAACAGTGCTACACCACTGCCTGGTGCACAGCTACTACAAGCCAAAAAGGATTTACTTGGCTACATTTAGCCAGATGCTGTAAAAAAACGCTTGCCCTTTATGGGGGAGCTCCAAAGTTTAGGCACACAGGGGCTCACCAAACGCGACATGGTGTCCGCTAACAATTTGAATGGAAAATCAGCTCGAACTGTTAGCGGACACCATGTCGCATTTGGAGAGCCCCTGTGTGCCTAAACATTGGGGCTCCCACACAAGTAACCCCATTTTGGAAACTAGACCCCCCCAGGGAACATATCTAGATGCATAGTGAGCACTTTTGAACCCGAAGGTGCTTCACAAATTAACCTGTAAAAATGAAAAAATAAATATTTTGTGGAAAAAAAAGCACTTTTTCATTTTTACGGATCAATTTGTGAAGCACCTGGGGGTTCAAAGTGCTCACTATGCATCTAGATATGGTCCTTGGGGGGGTCTAGTTTCAAAATGGGGTCACTTGTGGGGGAGCTCCAATGTTTAGACACACAGGGTCTCTCCATACGTGACATGGTGTACGCTAACAATTCCAATTGTTAGAGGACACCATGTCGCGTATGGGGAGCCTCCAGGTGCTTCACAAATTGATCAGTAAAAAGTAAAAAAGAGAATTTGTGAAAAAAAGTACTTTTTCCTTATTACAGATCAATTTGTGAAGCACCTGGGGGTTCAAAGTGCTCACTATGCATCTAGATATGTTTCTTGGGGGTTCTAGTTTTCAAAAAGGGGTCACTTGTGGGGGAGCTCCAATGTTCAGGCACACAAGGAGGGGATCTCCATACACGATATGGTTTCCGCTAACAATTGGAGCTAATTTTTCCATTGAAATTGTTAGCGGACACCTTGTCATATGGAGAACCCCTGTGCCACCAGCACAATGGTAACTGGTAGAGTTGGGGTACAGCACCAGAAAATGGCACCTCTAATGAATGCACTATTTTCTGGGGTGGCTGTGGGTTGCAATTTGCAGCGTGGGGGCCCACGTTTGGGTCTCTCCACGCTGAGAATTCCAGCCACCCAGCTGCCAAGTTGTACCTGGCTGGCAGCCAAAAATACAGTGAAGGCCTTTTTTTTATATTTCTATAACAGATTTTAGAAAAAAAAAATGACGTGGGGCTCCGCCATATTTTTGGCCCAACCAGGTACAACTAGGCAGCTGGGGGCTGGAATCCTCAGCATGGAGATGCCCAAGTGTTCTGGGCCCCCCATGCTGCGAATTGCAGCCCACAGGCGCCCCAGAAAATGGTGCATTCATTGAAGCGCCATTTTCTGGCGCTGTACCCAGGCTCTTCCAGTTGCCCTGGTGCCGGTGGCAAACTGGGTAATTAAGGAGTTAATGCCAGCTTTTTATTGGCAGCTGTCATAAAGCCCGAGATTCATAATGTCAGGCCAATGTTAGACCCGGCCATTAGGAATCTCTAGTAAATAGTCAAAAAAAAATACACCACACAGAGAAAAATCTTTTTACTTGAAAAAAAAAACACAAACAAAATTCGGAGTCCATCTTTATTGTAAAGATCCGATGTAGTCCACAACGAAGGTCCCACGACGCTCGATCGCCTCCGACGTAGACCACAACGAAGATCCCACGATGCTCGATCGCCTCTGCTTAATCCAGAGACTGCAGCAAGGGATCAAGTGTCCTCTTCCTACAGCCTCTGGGGTCAGCGTTATGGTGCACTGTATGGCAATGATCTGTCATGCAGTGCACCATGAATATGATCCCAGAGACTACAACAAGAAGACACTTGATCCCTTGTTGCACCCATTCATGAATGCACAAATCCACGCATGCAGAGACATCCATGCACGCAGAGACATCCACGCACGCAGAGACATCCATGCAAGCAGAGACATCCACGCACGCAGAGACATCCACGCATGCAGACATCCACACATCCATTCATTCATTCATTCATTCATACATACATACAACATACATACATACTACATACATACATACATACTACATACATACATACTACATACATACATTCATTCATTCATTCATACATACATACTACATACTTACCTCATCCAGGAGGAGGAGTCCGGAAGAGGAGGAGTGGCCCACACCGGAGCTGGACGGCGGCTGCACCGGCGGACTCGCCGGTAGGTGAGAGAGGGGTGGGGTGAGGGGGATACGGGGCATGGGGGTGTTAGCTTCATCAGCCGCCTCCGTGATTGCAAGGAGAGGGCTGAGGAAGCTGACAGGCGGCGGTGATTGTCATTTACCGCCGGCGGGCATACCGCTGGTGGATGACTGTTACCGCCGTTGGGGGGGGCAGATAAGTGATTGGGGGTCCCTGAAGGGAGAGGGCGCTAGGAGGGAGAGGGCACCTGCCATCCTGCCCCTCCAGATCTGATTGGAGAGCTCCAATCAGATCTGGAGGGGATTACTCGCTCTGATTGGCAGTCTGAATTTCAACTGCCAATCAGAGCGAGTTTAGCCACGGGGGAAGGGGGGTTAATCCACCCCCCCATGGGGTGAACTACAGGTTGTCACTGTACATTAGCTACAGTGACACCTGAGTCACCCCCCTCACACGGGCCGCAGGGGCCTGATCATTTCGTGACCCACCCCCTGGACCATAGGTCAGGAATGCACCGACTTTCATGGCCCAAACGGTGGGCCAAGGGTCGGGAAGGGTGCTAAAGAGGCCCTCATGCACGCCTCTATCCAGGGGCATTGGGGTGCCTCCCAATGTTTAGCAGCCCTGCCTAGGGCACAAAAGACCCACTTCATTAAAATGGGCACATTATTTAAAGAGTCCCTCATGCACGCCTCTATCCAGGGCATTGGGGTGCACCCCAATGTTTAGCAGCCCTGCCCTGGGCAATACTACAAAAGACCCACTTGCTTAAAATGGGCACATTATTTAAAGAGGCCAACATGTACGCCTCTTCCCAGAGGCATGGGAGTACCACACAATTTTTGGCTTCCCTGCCTAGGGCAATACTGCAAAAGACCCACTTCTTTACAATGGGCACATTATTTAAAGAGGCGTTCATGTACGTCTCTTCCCAGGGACATGGGAGTGCCAGACAATTTTTGGCTTCCCTGCCTAGGGCAATACTACAAAAGACCCACTTCTTTACAATGGGCACATTATTTAAAGAGGCCCTCATGCACGTCTCTATCCAGGGGCATCACAGTGCCACACAATTTTTGGCTGCCCTGCCTAGGGCAATCCTACAAAAGACAAACTTCCTTATAATGGGCACATTGTTTAAAAAGGCCTTCATTTACGTGTCTTCCCAGGGGCATGAGAGTGCCACACAATTTTTTTTAAAAAAATCTTTCATATAATCCAAAAAACTAACATACACCAACTCTGTCTAACAAGTGGGTATGAGCCCTTAATATTTTTTCCATGAAAATCCGTTTTGGTTTCATTTTGTAACGTTTTCTTGACAGTCCGTAAAAGTGGCGTACTAGTCTGAAAACATTTATTGACATCAGTGGCCTTGGGGTCTGAAATGCTTCCAGGGGTCTTCCCCATGCTGTTCCCATGTCATTTGAGCACTCTTCTGATACATTTGTGATATTTTTAAGGTTTTTCCATGCTGCTTGGGGTCATGCCAGAAAAATACTCGGGTCTCCCATAGGATAACATTGGGCTTGGTGCTCGGGCAGAGTACACGAGTATCTTGGAATGCTCGGCCCGAGCTTCGAGCACCCAAGCATTTTAGTACTCACTCATCTCTAGTGAGGACTACCAAAACCCGACAATTACTAAACGAGGCACAGAATGGGAAACATACACATTTTTGGATGAAAATGGTAAAGGTGGGATTTACACCTTGTTAGATATTTATTGTATGTCTCATAAAATTTCTATTGGTGCTTATGAGTGAAAAAAGTATTTATTTTTATTCCTTATATGCGGCCATCATATCCAGCAGCACTTATATATATACCGTATAAACATCCATATTATGTATATGTCAGCATTCTTTTTTTGTTTGTTTTCACACTTCGATATTTGCTTTAATGTAGAATATGTATTTTCAGCATGAAAATTCTCTCAACACCATTTAAAGAAAGACCCTGTACAATGTTACGTGTGAGGTGTCTGCCTGGTTGTGTCACTGAGTGGTATTCTGCCCATCCTACATCTCTTGTTATAGCATTCTATAACCCTTGGTATGAACACTGCTTGACATAATTTAAAGTGCCCTTGAATATTCTATTCGCATTTTGGCAGGTTATTACAGATTTCCTATTCCATTCCTCCTACACACACTTGGGAATATAAAATCTATTTTTACATAATCATATCTATCTCCATCACCACATAAAAATAAACAGAATATGCTAGTCATAAACAAATAATTTAGTAAAAGACACTTTTCTACTTTTGGTTCGAAATTGGAAAATCCTACCTCTGGAATCTATTCAAATTGGAACAATGGACAAGTATAATGGTTCTCATTAATCCAACAAAAAAAATCCTACAACAGCAGCTGCATATTAAAGGGTCGTGAATCCAACTGGCAAGTCTACAAGCAGCGGGTTTGGTTTTGTGCAATACTACTTCAATGCTGATATTTAACAAAATTATGGAATTAATTAAACATGACAGTGCACAGCATAAAATAATATTCTGGATTATAATCCAAAACTGCGCTATCCTACAAGGAAATCCGGCTAAATGAGAAAATTAAAGCAATATTCAGATAATTCATAAAATTTTGCTTAATTCATAATATTATTAAAGGGAACCTGTCACATGGAAAAATGCTATTATCCTGTAGATATGGGGTTAATCTGGAGGCTAACAGCATTCTGAATCTGCCTGGCCCTTACACATTAAACTCCACTGACAGAAGGAAATAAACTTTAATCTTCTCGTTAGTGTTTCGGTTTCAATCGTGGACCTGTAGTCGGCATGGATTAAAGGGTCTGTTTCACACTACGATATCGTTAACGATATCGTTGAAACGTCACGCGTTTTCAGTCGCTCAAACGACGTTGTAACAACGTCGTTCAGTGTGACAGGTACATCCGATCAAGAATAATTGGGCAGATCGTTCATCGGAGGTTTTTGAACCGGACCTAAAACCAAACGATGATCGTTCGTCCAACCTGCAGCATGGGTGTGTGTGACACCTCGATAACGATGTTGTTAACGACCTCACCTATTGAGAAGTTAAGGGCGTGGACGATCTAACGACCGCAAGTATCGTTTGCTTGTCGCGTAATCGTTGCTGTGTTGTTAACGATATCTGTACGTGTGACATTTCACTAGTGATCATTGAACGACGTTCAAGCGATGTAGGTCAAGTCGGATCGTTGATCGGATTGTTCGACCATTGAAGCGTGAAATGGACCCTTGGTCATGGCTCTGTGTATGAAGGTCAGCAGCTGTAAGTGCACCTCCCACACTGACTGACAATCACTCTGCATTAAAACCAGCTGTCAGTCAGTGTTGGAAGCTTGCTACATTGGTCGCTCTCCATACACAGAACGGCGACTGCACCAGCGTCGACTCCATTACTGAAACCAGAACATTGCCGGGAGAATTAAACGCTTCTCTACATGCTGAATGTAGTATAGTAGCTGAGTCACACTTTGTGCAGGTGAGCTCTGCACCAGTCACAAATTTTCTACAGGGTTTTTAAGGCTGCATACTCATCAGTATACGCAGCATTTCAGGCACAGCATCCTGCCGCTGCTTCCGAAATGCTGCGTAGTACAGTATCAGCATAGTGGATGGGATTTGTAGAAATCCCATGCCCACTAGTCTTATGCTGCCAGCATAGTAAGGAGGTGTGCTGGATTCCTTGTGCACAGTTACAGCGCAGGTGGCATTACCAGACAGGCTTTGGATGCAGGTGGAGGACCGAGACATGGTTGAGGAGGCAGAAGCAGTGGAGGAACTGATATGTACCAAGGATTGACGCACAACTAGTGGGAACGGCAAAACTTGTATAGCAGACCCTTCTCCAGTTATCACCATAGTTACCCAGTGCTCAGTCACCGACATGAAACGCCCCTGTTCATGCTTACTGGTCCAAGTGTGTGTGGTGAAATGCACCCTGTCACACACAGAGTTTCTCAAGGTAGCAGTGATGTTGTCTGCGACATGCTGGTGTAGCGCAGGCACGCCCTTCTTGGAGAAGTAGTGACGACTAGGCATCTGGTACTGGGGCACTGCAACGGACATAAGGTCTCTAAAATCCTCTGTGTCAACCAGGCAAAAAGACAGCATTTCTGTAGCCAACAGCTTTAAGATGGTGAAATTCAACGGCTTAGCTTTGTCATGGCTAGGAGGAAATGGTCTTTTACTTGTGCACATCTGAGGGACCGAGGGCTGACTGCTGTGCTGAGACAGAGTTGAGTGTCCCTGGCAAACTGCTGGTCTGTGAGGGAGGTGCAGGCGCAGATGTCATATTGCCTTTATCCAAAGGTGGTGCTCTCGATGTCTGAGAGACCTCAACATCAGCAGCATTTTCCACTTCAAAATCAAGTGACGACCTGGCAATCACACTGCCTGTTGCAGGTAAAGAGGTGGAAGGTCTGCGTCCAAAAGCATGAGTGACAGCTGTCCCCACAGTCACAGAGTATGAAGAGCATGCGGATGCACTTGATGGGGCAGACGGTGGTTGGACTGCCCCGCTAGCCTGCATTTTAGCACAGTGAGCTTCCCACTGCGACTTGTGCTTCATATCCATGTGACGGTTCATGCATGCAGTACTCAAACTATTGAGTTTTTGGCCTCCACTCAGAGATTAATGACAAATCTTACAGATCACATGAGTTGGGTGATCCTTGGCGATGTCAAAAAAGGCCCAGGCTAGGCAAGGATTAGAGTCCATGTGACCTGCAGAGCCACCATGACTTCTGCTCAGAGGCAGAGCTGTTGCTGCGGATGCTGTTGTTGACGTGCTTTCAGTACTCCATCTCTGTCCAGGAAGGCGCAACCTAACCTCATCATCACTAGCATCCTCCTCCACCTCCTCTGCTTACCTCATCGACTGGCTGACTGTGATTTGACAGGTATCTGAGTCTCATCAGCATTTTCCTCATTGTCTCCACCAAGATGAGTTACAGTTTGGGAATGAGGGTCTACATTATACTCAGAACCTTCTTCATCTGGGCCTGGATCTGACTCAGGCTGGGGTTACACATAGAAGTCCGTTTTTGGAAGTGATTTTCATCACCAATCCGGGTTTTTTTGGGTGCTTTTTGAGTCTCCTGCACTTCTGAACGTTTTTGGACTTAGTCATTTTTTCATGAAAGACGCATATGCGTTAACGCATGCGTTAACGCAAATGCCTACATATGCCATGCGTTAACGCATGCGTTTCCCATAGGGCCCCATGTTAAAAAAACGCATGCGTTTTTTAACTGATGCCAAAAACGCTGCTAGCAGCGTTTTTGGCTCAAAAACAGACAGAGCAATGTTTTGAGCTCCAGAGAAAAACGGACAGGGTGTTTATTACATCCAAAGCGTTTTCCTGTCAGTTTTTGGACTTAGAAAAAAAAATTACAAAAAATGAAGCCAAAAACGGACTGAGGGCTTATGTGTGACCCCAGCCTCACAAAGCTTTTGGGCATCAGTGCAGATCATTTCCTCATCTGGACTCACTGCAGCTTTGGAGAAGACCTCTGATTTCCAGGCTATAGTGTGGCTAGGGTCACATTTACGTCTTGACCCTAGCCTACTGGATTGCGCTTTTATCTTAGTACTTTTCCCAGCACTGCATAGTGTTACCGCTATGCGGTGCAGGATAAAGCTGCCCTAGTTACCCGATATTTACCTTTCCAACTAGTCACACAGGCAGCTGCTGGGAGTGCGCTTTACACCCCCGCACAGGAAACGTTGCAGACAGCCTAGGAATTCACTGGGTTTGAGCGCTTTAGCCAGCTGCCCGCAGTGTTTTCTTGGACTGGTCTCCCTGAGATCAGCAAATGCTTTGCGATACACAGTCAATGACATATGCCCTTGCTTGTGTGCAAAAAATGCACTTTTCTGTGTGTGTGTGTTTGGCTGACAACCTGCACTGCCCCACTGTATATGCAGTTAGGAGGAAACATTTTTTTATCACAGCCATAAAATGAGCATTTCTCTTGCTCAATTAGCTGGGGTTCACACTTGGCCATCAGTTTTTTCTCTTGTTCTCAATAACTGATCCTTTTTTTAGGGTGCTTTTTTACCATCCTATGCAGCTCTGCGTTTTTTGGACTTTGTCATTTTTCCCTAAACAATGCTCTAAAAAACTGATCCTTTTTTTGTACCTTTTTTTGCGGAATCAGTTTTCCTATAGGGCCCCATGTTAAAAAAAAATAGATAAGTTTTTTTCCCGCACCCAAAAACGCTGCTAGCAGCGTTTTTTGGGTCCAGTAAAAAAAAACTTACACCATTTCAGTCACACTTGCGTGCAGCATCAGTTTTTGGCATCAGTTTTTGGACTTAGAACAAAAACGTGCAAAAAATGATTCCAATAATGGATCCAAGGCCAATAACTGATCAAGTGGGACCCCAGCCTTACAGCTGTTTGCCGAGTGCTGTGATTCAGTTCATCGTGGTCATCCGTATTCACAGCTGACACGTCAATTCTGAACTCGAATGAACCCGACTCTGATATAACAGGCAGCACATCCAAAGTCATTTTCTCTGCGGTGTGTGCGGTGATTAGACGTTCTTGTGTCTCGGCCTGTGGATTAGCATTGGAGGGTTTCGTTTTGGATTATTATAGATGGAAACCAGGGATGTATTTTGTGTTTTATTGCAATTAAAAGTTCTTTCCCTGTGTTATGTTTATTATTATGTTTACTAGAGATTCATAGTAGGTGGTTCTAACATTGGCCTGATATTATGAATCTCGGACTTAGTGCCAGCTGCCAATACAAAGCTGGCATTAACCCCTTTATTACCCAGCATGCCAACATCATCTGAATTGCTGGAAGAGCTGGGTAAAGTGACTAAAAATGACTCTGTGAAAGAATGTACCATCTTCAGAGGTAGTTATGGGTTGTGATTTTCACCATAGGGGCCTAGAATGATTGGGCCTTAGCACGCTAAGAATCCCAGCACCCAATCAAAAATAGGGCTAAGCGCAAGCATTTTTAAAAATTATTTATTAAAATAGTTTTAAAAAAATAATGGGATTCCCTGTATTTTGATTGGCAACCAAAGTAAAGCCTATCACAATCACTGCCTCAAATCAGTACGGCTTGGTTCTTCCCCGTGGCCTTCTGCAGCTTTACCCAGATTACCTTCTGCTTACTGGTCCTTTGCAAATGTATTTGAAAAAGAAAAAAGCCAAGGCTCTTCCTCCTCACAGGCCTTATGATTGTCACATTGATCTAATCCCTGGATCCACTCTGCTTTGAGGTAGGATCTACCCTCTTTCTCCCACAGAGACTCAAGCCATGTCCAATTACATCAAGGAGAATTTGGCTTGAGGGTTTATCCAGAAGTCTTTCTCCCTGGCTGGAGCTGGGTTCTTCTTCGTCAAGAAGAAACATGGGTCCATTCATCAACTACTATGGTCTCAACCTAATAACGATAAAGAGCAAATACCCTCTTCCCCTAATTCCAGAGCTCTTTGATCGTCTTCGAGGTTCCAGGATCTTCACCTATTTGGATCTCTGTGGGGCTTACAACTTCATCAGGAAACAATCTGGGGATGAGTGGAAAACGGCTTTCAACATGCGAGATGGTCACTACAAATATCGGATTCAGGTATATCAGGTTAAGCAATGCACCAGCAGTCTTCCAGGAATTTGTCAATGATATATGTCCTGCTCTATGCCTTTGTGGTGGCGTATCTGGACGACATCCTGGTGTTTTCTCCCAGCAATCCTGCGGCTGAGTCTCTGGCCAAAGACTTCACTAGAGCAGGCATCGTTCGAACCAAGGTGCATGTGGATTAGAGATGTCTGGATCCGCCTTATTTCCAACCCAAAGACAAGGTATGGCTGTCTTCTAGGCACATCTACGTTAAGGTACCTACTCACAAGCTGGCTCCTCATTACATTGGTCCTTTTGAAGTGCTCCACCAGATCAACGTTGTGTGCAATCGTTTGAACTTGCCTGCCTCCTTATGGATTCATAACACCTTCCATATCTCCCTGCTGAAGGGTCCAGGTAACTTCCCTTCTCCTTTCAGTACCGAGTACATCTATGAAGTTAAGGACATCTTGGCCATGAAGGAAAGAGGTGGCAGGATGCTCTTTCTGGTTGACTGGAAGGGATACGGTCCTGAAGAGAAATCCTGGGAGCTGGAGGAGACCATCGATGCTCAGGTCCTCCTTAGAAAGTTCCTGACAGTTTTAAGAAGGGGGGTATAAGGGAGAGGGTACTGTCATGCCCTCAGCTGCAGGTATGTTCTCTCTTGGACTGGGAGACCAGCGCTCATCACACGGCGCTATGCACCACTTCCGCTCTGTCCCTGCTGCGTGTTCGGTGTCCGCTGTGCAGAGAGAAATGAGCCTATCACGCAGCTCCACTGGAACTGCTCAACCTGTCTGTGGCTCCAAGCAATTGGCCCCTCCTTTCTCTGCTAGGAACCTCTGTCCCCTTGGCAGGTCTTCTGGAAATGCTCTTAAGACGCATGCCCCGCTTCCTGCACATAGTTAAAGCAGCAGGGTACCTGTTCTGTATTAGGGCTGTCTGTGCTGTGATGCTCTGTGCATGTAGAACATCCTCCTCTTACGTGAGGTGCCTGGGCAATGTGTTCATCCTCTGGAAATCATTGCCTCAGGCTACACTCTGCTGAGCTCTGCACTAAGAAGACTGCTGCATTGTTTCTACTTAATTTTAACACCTCTGTCTCCACAGAATCCTTGGGCTGTCCAGGCCTTTCCTGATGTGCACAGGCCCTTCTGGTTTCCTGCACTGGCTGGTTCATCTCTCCTGGATTGAATAGAGCTTCCAGGATTTATTTAATTGACAGAGCCAGTATTCTACAGTTCCTCCATATCTACTGTTAGTTCTATATGGTCACTCCTTTGGTCTAGGATTCGGGGCATTCAGGCCTTCTGTTGTTGTGACGGGGAAATTCCTGAATAGCGGTTAACCTTTGCCAGTGCTCCACTATGTGGTACAGTGTCGCGATCCAGAGGGTCCTGCCCCCCAGGCACCTTTCCCCTTTGTGAAACTTTTCTTAATATCCTTGTTTTTATGAAAGTTACTCTCCTGTCTCTTGAGTATCGGTCATTCAGAAACCACTGCACCACCAATGGTCTAGTGAGTCCACTCTACATCTTCACGCCCTGTGGGCATAACAACTACAATTTACTGGCCACTACAAATATGTATTTGCTGTAAGTTTTAATTCTGCAACATTTACTGCTTTTGACTCCATGGATTTTTTCCAGAGATAAAATTGTCACTATACCCATAGATGAACGCCCAGAAAGGTGTAATTTCCAAACTGTGGGCACTTGTTTTTATTTCTGTAGTTCTAGGACTTAGGAGCTCTGCAAAAGGAGCCCGCAAACTATTTTAGGAAAATCTGTGCTCCATAAATCAAATGGTGATCCCTTAATCCTAAGCCCTGCAGTATGTCCAAACAGTGGTGTTCCACCACATGCTGTTTATCATCCTACTCAGAAGAAATTGCCCAATAAATTTTGGGGTCCAATTTCTCCTGCTATCAAATTTAAAATGAAATATATTGATAGTAAAACAAAATTTTTGTGGAACTGCAAGTGAAGAACAAAGTGGATGTCAAGCTTTTGCACAGATATCACGCAGCGTTACTCACAGAAAATGGCTCTCCATCCAGATGAAGTTGACCCGTGAATGTGCAGGCGCTAATGAAATAGACAATATAAAATGAATAAACACCTCTCCCATGCCATGGTAGTTTGAGAGTGATTGTTACATCAATATTATGCATTTATGTTGCCTTTATCACTGGGGTATGCTAAGTGCAATGGATATCAGACCTTTTGGCTGTTTTTGGGACGCTTACAACATCCTAAAAACATCCATTTAAGGCTGGCTTCACACCACTGCACTGTCTGGTCTGAGGCTGTCAAACATGAATCTGACAGCCCCAGACCGGATCAGCACACAGAACCGGAGGGCCAACTGTGCCCTCCGATCCTGTGTGCAGCCGGACGCAGCTGCAGCTGCTAATGAATCAGGACCGCGACTTGCGGGGAGCTTGCCACGGTCCTGAAACAACAGCGGCATGCAGCCGTCGGGATCCGGTTCCCGAATCCTCCTGGACAGGGGCAATCCGGCCCCATAGGCTCCCATGTTAGGGAGTGCTGGATTGCCCCGGATCCGGGCGAATCCGGAATACGGCATTTGGGGGAGAATTTTCTCCCCAGACACAAAAACGTTGCAAGCAACATTTTTGTGTACAGTGAGAAAAATCCAATTTCTCCCGGATTCCACCGGAGAGATGGAAACCTGATGGCAGATAGCTGCCATCCGGCTCCATCCTGGCCCATAGGCTACTATGGGGCCAAAAACCAGTCCGGGGCTGTCTGGTTTACACCGGATAGCCCCGGACCGGACTGTGCCGTGGTGTGAAGCCAGCCTTAGAGAGCTTAAAATTTTTTAGGGAATTTTTTTTTTAATATTCTTTTCTTATTTCATTTATTTATTTATTTGCATCTATTCTACACTTATGTGATAACAATTTATATAAAAATAGCATATGGTCATTCAATTATCTAGCGCTATTAATTCCGTAGCTGTTTACATACATTTGCAACACTGTCCCCATTGGGACTGACATTTCATTCCATGTATTTACAATACACACTTTTGGCAAGTGCACAACTGTGTTATATGTATAATACTTAGGCTAGGGTCACACATAAGCCCTTAGTCTGTTTTTGGCATCAGTTTTTGCATTTTTTTTTCTAAGTCGAAACACTGATGGGAAAACGGAATATATGTAATAAACACCCTATCGTTTTTTTCTGCACCCAAAAACATTGCTAGGAGCGTGCTTTACAAGCAATCCGGTTACTGCATCCGGCTCTGCAGCCTGCATGAAAAATCATGCAGGCTGTAGTTTTTGGAGCGGTTCTATCATCTACAATGCGGTAACCGCATTGCTTGGGATGTGTAATCCTGAGCAATGCGGTTACCGTATACTTTGCTTATCCCGACTGCCGCCGGGATAAGCGAAGTGTTATCACTGTTAAAAAAGCTTAAATATTAATAGTAATTGTGGCCATCATGTCTCTAGGGGGTGCCCACCCCCTAGAGACATGCTGCCCACTCAGGAGTGCTTTTTTTTAAGCTGAAAATGTTGGAAAATGCATGTTTTAACGCATCCATAGGCCCCAATATAAAAACGCATCGCAAATGTGCCATGCGTTTTTTGCATGCATTTTTGGCTCACCTCCCAAAAATGCAATAAGCAGCGTTTTTGGGTGCTTTTACAAAAACGCATGCATTTTTTGTAACATAGGAGTCTATGGGCAACGCATCCGTTAACGCATGGTACACTAAGGGACGCTTTACACACACCAACTTCTGTGTCCAACTTCTGAACAGATCTCTGGTTGCAGTGAAATCATGGACACATTGCTCCATTTTGTGGCTGTGTACAAATGTAACAATGTGTCCATGATTTCACTGCAACCAGAGGTCTGTTCAGAAGTTGGACACAGACGTTGGTGTGTGTAAAGCGGCCCTTAGTGTAGCATGCGTTAATGCATGGTACATAAGTGTGTATTTGGTTGTATTAAACGTGGCCTACAGTGAAGGTTTAGTGAACATTGCTTTTAAGCAAAAACTGACAGGTTAGCTTGTTGCAGTAAAAAAGTAGTAGAATGAACCACACTCAAGCTGTATTTAGTTGTATTAAAAGTTAGTGAACATTGCTTTTAAGCAAAAACTGACAGGTTAGCTTGTTGCAGTAAAACGTTAGTAGAATGAACTACACTCAAGGTGTATTTGGTTGTATTAAACGTGGCCTACAGTAAAGGTTTACTGAACACTGCTTTTAAGCAAAAAATGACAGGTTTGCTTGTTGCAGTAAAAAATTAGTAGAATGAACTACACTAAAGGTGTAGCTTCTCTCACAAGTAGGCTACACCACTGTGGGACACTGCTAGTCTGCTACTAGCCCAAACAAAGTGCCTGGACTAGCTGCAGCAAACAAAATGCCTAATTAAAGGGAACCTGTCACCTAATCTATGGCCCCTAAACTATCACTACCTGCCCCTACAGACCCTAACTAGCTCCCTAACCATCCCTGCCTGACCTAATATGACTTTATATAAGGTGAATAAAACACTTTAGAAACTTACATGATCTGTGTCTGCGGGGCGTTCTTGTCTGCAGGGCGGGGTCCCCAGAGCCGCGCTCCCCCCGCCTCGCTCCCTTCCTAACGCCCTAATGGGCGGCATTATCGATTTGAAGAGCGGGGGAGCCCATTGGAATCTTCCCGCCCCACTCTTCATGACGCGAGGCCGGAGACCGCGTCATTTCCGGTCCGCGCATGCGTAGTGCGCCGGGTGAAGCCGAAGCCGAGTATCGGCGGCCCCCTCCCTCCCAAACCAGCACATATATATGTGTGTGTAATCCACATGTACATATGGATTACACACACATATATACATTCACTTTGATTAGGCACATTTCATATGTGCATCTATATATATATATAGATGCACATATATATATAATTAGATTATATATATGTGTGTGTGCATGTATATATATATATGTGTGTGTGTGTGTGCATGTATATATATATATGTGTGTGTGTGTGTGTGCATGTATATATATATATGTGTGTGTGTGTGCATGTATATATATATGTGTGTGTGTGCATGTGTATATATATGTGTGTGTGCATATATATATGTGTGTGTGTGCATGTGTATATATATATATATGTGTGTGTGTGTGCATGTATATATATATATATATATATATGTGTGTGTGTGCATGTATATATATATATTGTGTGTGTGTGCATGTGTATATATATATATATATGTGTGTGTGTGTGCATGTATATATATATATATATATATGTGTGTGTGTGTGTGTGTGCATGTATATATATATATATGTGTGTGTGTGTGCATGTGTATATATATATGTGTGTGTGTGCATGTGTATATATATATATACAGTTAGGGCCAGAAATATTTGGACAGTGACACAATTTTCGCGAGTTGGGCTCTGCATGCCACCACATTGGATTTGAAATGAAACCTCTACAACAGAATTCAAGTGCAGATTGTAACGTTTAATTTGAAGGGTTGAACAAAAATATCTGATAGAAAATGTAGGAATTGTACACATTTCTTTACAAACACTCCACATTTTAGGAGGTCAAAAGTAATTGGACAAATAAACATAACCCAAACTAAATATTTTTATTTTCAATATTTTGTTGCGAATCCTTTGGAGGCAATCACTGCCTTAAGTCTGGAACCCATGGACATCACCAAACGCTGGGTTTCCTCCTTCTTAATGCTTTGCCAGGCCTTTACAGCCGCAACCTTCAGGTCTTGCTTGTTTGTGGGTCTTTCCGTCTTAACTCTGGGTTTGAGCAAGTGAAATGCATGCTCAATTGGGTTAAGATCTGATGATTGACTTGGCCATTGCAGAATGTTCCACTTTTTTACACTCATGAACTCCTGGGTAGTTTTGGCTGTATGCTTGGGGTCATTGTCCATCTGTACTATGAAGCGCATTTGCAGCATTTGGCTGAATCTGGGCTGAAAGTATATCCCGTTACACTTCAGAATTCATCCGGCTACTCTTGTCTGCTGTTATGTCATCAATAAACACAAGTGACCCAGTGCCATTGAAAGCCATGCATGCCCATGCCATCACGTTGCCTCCACCATGCTTTACAGAGGATGTGGTGTGCCTTGGATCATGTGCCGTTCCCTTTCTTCTCCAAACTTTTTTCTTCCCATCATTCTGGTACAGGTTGATCTTTGTCTCATCTGTCCATAGAATACTTTTCCAGAACTGAGCTGGCTTCTTGAGGTGTTTTTCAGCAAATTTAACTCTGGCCTGTCTATTTTTGGAATTGATGAATGGTTTGCATCTAGATGTGAACCCTTTGTATTTACTGTCATGGAGTCTTCTCTTTACTGTTGACTTAGAGACAGATACACCTACTTCACTGAGAGTGTTCTAGATTTCAGTTGATGTTGTGAACGGGTTCTTCTTCACCAAATAAAGTATGCGGCGATCATCCACCACTGTTGTCATCCGTGGACGCGCAGGCCTTTTACAGTTCCCAAGCTCACCAGTCAATTCCTTTTTTCTCAGAATGTACCCAACTGTTGATTTTGCTACTCCAAGCATGTCTGCTATCTCTCTGATGGATTTTTTCTTTTTTTTCAGCCTCAGGATGTTCTGCTTCACCTCAATTGAGAGTTCCTTTGACCGCATGTTGTCTGGTCACAGCAACAGCTTCCAAATGCAAAACCACACACCTGGAATCCACCCCTGACCTTTTAACTACTTCATTGATTACAGGTTAACGAGGGAGACGCCTTCAGAGTTAATTGCAGCCCTTAGAGTCCATTGTCCAATTACTTTTGGTCCCTTGAAAAAGAGGAGGCTATGCATTACAGAGCTATGATTCCTAAACCCTTTCTCCGATTTGGATGTGGAAACTCTCATATTGCAGCTGGGAGTGTGCACTTTCAGCCCATATTATATATATGATTGTATTTCTGAACATGTTTTTGTAAACAGCTAAAATAACAAAACTTGTGTCACTGTCCAAATATTTCTGGCCCTAACTGTATATGTGTGTGTGTGTGTGTGTGCATGTATATATGTGTGTGTGTGCATGTATATATATATATGTCTGTGTGTGCATGTATATATATATATGTGTGTGTGTGCATGTGTATATATATATATATGTGTGTGTGTGCATGTGTATGTATATATATATGTGTGTGTGTGCATGTATATATATATGTGTGTGTGTGCATGTGTATATATATATGTGTGTGTGTGCATGTGTATATATATATATATAGATGTGTGTGTGTGTGTGCATGTATATATGTGTGTGTGTGTGCATGTATATATATATATGTGTGTGTGTGCATGTATATATATATATATATATATATATGTGTGTGTGTGTGCATGTATATATATATATGTGTGTGTGTGCATGTGTATATATATATGTGTGTGTGTGCATGTGTATATATATATATATATGTGTGTGTGTGCATGTATATATGTGTGTGTGTGTGTGTGCATGTATATATATATATGTGTGTGTGTGCATGTATATATATATACATATATGTGTGTGTGTGCATATATATATATGTGTGTGTGTGCATGTGTATGTATATATATATGTGTGTGTGTGCATGTATATATATATGTGTGTGTGTGCATGTGTATATATATATGTGTGTGTGTGCATGTGTATATATATATATATATATATATGTGTGTGTGTGTGCATGTATATATGTGTGTGTGTGTGCATGTATATATATATATATGTGTGTGTGTGCATGTGTATATATATATATATGTGTGTGTGTGCATGTGTATGTATATATATATGTGTGTGTGTGTGCATGTATATATATATATGTGTGTGTGTGCATGTATATATATATATATGTGTGTGTGTGCATGTGTATATATATGTGTGTGTGTGTGCATGTATATATATATATGTGTGTGTGCATGTGTATATATATATATGTGTGTGTGTGTGTGCATGTATATATATATATGTGTGTGTGTGCATGTATATATATATATGTGTGTGTGTGCATGTGTATATATATGTGTGTGTGCATGTGTATATATATATATATGTGTGTGTGTGTGTGTGCATGTATATATGTGTGTGTGTGTGCATGTATATATATATATATATGTGTGTGTGTGCATGTATATATATATATGTGTGTGTGTGTGCATGTGTATATTTATATATATGTGTGTGTGCATGTGTATGTATATATATGTGTGTGTGGTGCATGTATATATATATATATATGTGTGTGTGTGCATGTATATATATATATGTGTGTGTGTGCATGTGTATATATATGTGTGTGTGTGTGCATGTATATATATATATATGTGTGTGTGCATGTATATATATATATATATATATATATATGTGTGTGTGTGTGTGTGTGTGCATGTATATATATATATATGTGTGTGTGTGCATGTGTATATATATATGTGTGTGTGTGTGCATGTATATATGTGTGTGTGTGTGTGTGCATGTATATATATATATATGTGTGTGTGTGCATGTATATATATATGTGTGTGCATGTATATATCTGTGTGTGTGCATGTATATATATATATATGTTTGTGTGTGCATGTATATATATATATGTGTGTGCATGTATATATCTGTGTGTGTGTGCATGTATATATATATATATGTGTGTGTGTGCATGTATATATATATATATGTGTGTGTGTGCACATATATATATAATATATATATGCACACACACAAATATACAAATATATATATTTATATTTGCATGTATATGTGCACACATATATATATATATATATATATATACATAATCTAAATATATATATATATATACACATATATATATGTGTATATATATAGTTAGATAGATTTTATATATATATATATATATATATATATATATATATATATATATATATATACCGTATATACTCGTGTATAAGCCGACCCGTGTATAAGCCGACCCCCTACTTTTGCCCCCAAAACCTGGGAAATATTTATTGACTCGTGTATAAGCCGAGGGTGGACCCCAGAACAGGTATACAGCCCCCAGCAGTGTGGTATACAGCAGCCTCCTCAGTGGTATATACAGGCCCCAGCAGTGTTACAGCAGCAGCCCCAGTGGTATATACAGCAGCAGCCCCAGTGGTAGTATACACGCAGCCCCAGTAGTATATACAGCCCCAGTGGTAGTATACACGCAGCCCCAGTAGTATATACAGCCCCAGTGGTAGTATACAGCCCCAGTGGTAGTATACAGCCCCAGTGGTAGTATACACGCAGCCCCAGTAGTATATACAGCCCCAGTGGTAGTATACACGCAGCCCCAGTAGTATATACAGCCCCAGTGGTATATTCAGCCCCAGTGGTAGTATACAGCAGCCCCAGTGGTATATACAGCCCCAGTGGTAGTATACACGCAGCCCCAGTAGTATATACAGCCCCAGTGGTAGTATACAGCCCCAGTGGTAGTATACAGCAGCCCCAGTGGTATATTCAGCCCCAGTGGTAGTATACAGCAGCCCCAGGGGTATATACAGCCCCAGTGGTAGTATACAGCCCCAGTGGTAGTATACAGCAGCCCCAGTAGTAGTATACAGCCCCAGTGGTAGTATACAGCCCCAGTGGTAGTATACAGCAGCTCCAGTGGTATATTCAGCCCCAGTGGTAGTATACAGCAGCCCCAGTGGTATATACAGCCCCAGTGGTAGTATACAGCCCCAGTGGTAGTATACAGCAGCCCCAGTAGTAGTATACAGCCCCAGTGGTAGTATACAGCCCCAGTGGTAGTATACAGCAGCCCCAGTGGTATATTCAGCCCCAGTGGTAGTATACAGCCCCAGTGGTAGTATATAGCCCCAGTGGTAGTATACATACAGCCCCAGTAGTAGTATACAGCCCCAGTGGTAGTATACAGCCCCAGTGGTAGTATATAGCCCCAGTGGTAGTATACATACAGCCCCAGTAGTAGTATACAGCCCCAGTAGTAGTATACAGCCCCAGTGGTAGTATACAGCCCCAGTGGTAGTATACATACAGCCCCAGTAGTAGTATACAGCCCCAGTGGTAGTATACAGCAGCCCCAGTGGTATATTCAGCCCCAGTGGTAGTATACAGCCCCAGTGGTAGTATACAGCAGCCCCAGTAGTAGTATACAGCCCCAGTGGTAGTATACAGCCCCAGTGGTAGTATACAGCAGCCCCAGTGGTATATTCAGCCCCAGTGGTAGTATACAGCCCCAGTGGTAGTATACAGCAGCCCCAGTAGTAGTATACAGCCCCAGTGGTAGTATACAGCCCCAGTGGTAGTATACAGCAGCCCCAGTGGTATATTCAGCCCCAGTGGTAGTATACAGACCCAGTGGTAGTATATAGCCCCAGTGGTAGTATACATACAGCCCCAGTGGTAGTATATAGCCCCAGTGGTAGTATACATACAGCCCCAGTGGTAGTATACAGCCCCAGTGGTAGTATACAGCCCCAGTGGTAGTATACAGCCCCAGTGGTAGTATACAGCAGCCCCAGTGGTATATTCAGCCCCAGTGGTAGTATACAGCCCCAGTGGTAGTATATAGCCCAGTGGTAGTATACAGCCCCAGTGGTAGTATACAGCCCCAGTGGTAGTATATAGCCCCAGTGGTAGTATACAGCCCCAGTGGTAGTATACAGCCCCAGTGGTATATTCAGCCCCAGTGGTAGTATATAGCCCCAGTGGTAGTATACAGCCCCAGTGGTAGTATACAGCCCCAGTGGTAGTATATAGCCCCAGTGGTAGTATACAGGGCCCCAGCAGGGCCCCCCTCATAATTTGGCGCCCCCACCTCACTTTCTGGGCCCCCCCGCATGCAGCGCTGCGCATATA
Source organism: Allobates femoralis (assembly GCA_033576535.1). Lineage (NCBI taxonomy): Eukaryota > Metazoa > Chordata > Amphibia > Anura > Aromobatidae > Allobates > Allobates femoralis. Next base: position 143,507,403 of record JARQOC010000006.1, read on the forward strand.
CATTACCTGTCTAGCAGCTGTCACCCTCCGATGGCGGATCGCGGCTCCCGGCTCCCGGCTCCATCTTCCTCGTTGTCTTCCTGCTTTGTGACCGGGGCGCAGCGCGATGACGTCATCGCGACGCCGGCCGGTCACCTGACAAGCAGGAAGACAGCGAGGAAGATGGAGCCGGGAGCCGGGAGCCGCGATCCGCCATCGGAGGGTGACAGCTGCTAGACAGGTAATGTATATGCGCAGCGCTGCATGCGGGGGGGCCCAGAAAGTGAGGTGGGGGCGCCAAAATTTTTAGGGAGCCGTATTGACTCGCGTATAAGCCGAGGGGGGGACTTTTCAGCCCAATTTTTGGGCTGAAAAACTTGGCTTATACGCGAGTATATACGGTATATGTATATATAATCTAATATCTATTGTATGTATACAGAGTATATATACATGGTGCATCTATAGATATGGTGAATATATATATATATATATATATATATACACCTAAGTGTATAGATGCATCATATCTCTAGATGCGTCATATATATACTGTATATATACAGTGCCTACAAGTAGTATTCAACCCCCTACAGATTTAGCTGGTTGACATATGCAGAATTAACTTGGCATTGTGACATTTGGACTGTAGATAAGCCTGGAAGTGGGAAATGCAGTGCCCCAAAAATTTTTTTTTCTTTGTTTTTTTTTTTTTTAAAGCGTTAAAAGTTAATTCAGAGGGTCATTTATTATTCAACCCCTCAAACCACCAGAATTCTGTTTGGTCCCCCTAAAGTATTAAGAAGTAGTTCAGGCACAAATAACAATGAGCTTCACATGTGTGGATTAATTATCTCTTTTGCCAGCCTTTTCTGACTATTTAAGACCCTCCCCAAACTTGTGAACAGCACTCATACATGGTCAACATGGGAAAGACAAAGGAGCATTCCAAGGCCATCAGTGACAAGATCGTGGAGGGTCACAAGGCTGGCAAGGGGTACAAAACCCTTTCCAAGGAGTTGGGCCTACCTGTTTCCACTGTTGGGAGCATCATCCGGAAGTGGAAGGCTTATGGAACTACTGTTAGCCTTCCACGGCCTGGACAGCCCCACGCCGTTTTTTTTCTTGCCAGCCAGATAGACCTAGACAGCTGTGGGCTGCCATCCACCCCCTACTACCTAGGTGTACCTGGCTTGCATGAAAAAACGGCATCTGTCTTCACCACATTTTTCTTTGCCAGCCAGGTACAACTAGTCAGCTGGGGGTGGATGGCAGCTCCCAGCTGCCTAGTTGTACCTGGCTGGCAAAGAAAAATGCGGCGAAGCCCCATGCCGTTTTTTTTCTTGCCAGCCAGGTACACCTAGGTAGTTGGGGGTGGATGGCAGCTCCCAGCTGACTAGTTGTATGTGGCTGGCAAGAAAAAAATGGCATGTGGCTTTGCTGTATTTTCCTTTACTAGCCAGTTACAACTAGGTCGCTGGTAGCTGCCATTCACCCCCAACTACCTAGGTGTACCTGGCTGACAAGAAAAAAAACGGCGTGGGGCTTCGCCGCATTTTTCTTTGCCAGCCAGGTACAACTAGGCAGCTGGGAGCTGACATCCACCCCCAACTACCTAGGTGTACCTGGCTGACAAGAAAAAAAACGGCGT